>JACXGJ010002141.1:0-57200 GCA_016801105.1 Esox niger | reverse complement strand
GGGGCAAACACTTCTTCACACCACTGTACATTTGAGAAATAATGTGTACTTGCATACACATTATAATGTGAAATGTGCAATTTTAATTTATTTCTGTTAAAAAATTACAATATATTCCACTTGCTGAAAATTGCAATATATATATTTAGCAGTGTTATTCTATGTAGCATTTACTTCTCATGTCTATTAAAGATCATTTTTAAGGTATGAGAAAATGATTTTTAAAGGGATTAAAGGGATTTTTAAAGTAGGGAGATCATATCTGGCCTTTTATCTACAGACAATACAGTGTAAACGGGAGACATCATTCAAAAAGATATATCTAGTGGTTATATTTTTTATATAATTGAGAGCACAGGCACACACCTCTTTCTGCAGCATATACTGCAAACAAATAGTACAGCTCCAAACAGAAGTACACATCCGAAAGCCAAAGCAATCAACATCCACTGAAGAACTGAAAGAAAGAAAAAGAGAGAAAAAAGTGGGAAAGCAGTGGAGGAATAACTGTCACAGTGAACAGATTATGATCATGTCAATCAAGACACAATGTTAAATTCTGCCCTATACTTTACACAATAGTGAAAATCTAGTTTCACCCTATACTACTTGGATGTATTGTTTAGCTTATATGTCAACAAGAAAATTGTCAGCTATTAACTTATATATTTTCTAGTTCACATCAATCTGTGTATTCCTCCATCTCTAAAAAGCAATGTCTACGCTATACGTTTAAATGCTGAATCTACTGAGCATGACACAAATATCAATACCTTTTATAGAATAATTCAAATTTTTCCTATATTCTATGGTAGAAATATTACACAATGGTCTCCATTAACAACATAAACTATTTCCTGAAAGCTTACACTGTCCACATTCAATTCCAGTGACAACGGGTAGTTGCTGGTTCTCTATGGCCAGTGAGTTAGTAGCTATGCAGGAGACAGCTAGTTGTCTTTCCACCGGTCCAGTGAACTCTGCTGACACCAGGTTTTCTCTAGCTGTAATAGTGTAGGATGATGTGAAGGATGATGGGAGAGTGCTGCTTCCATTGATCCTCCAGTGCAGACTGGCATTGGGGCGGGCCTCTGCTCGACACACACAGTGGAGAACCCCGGCCCACAAGCAGCAGGCGGAGTCAGAGAGGATGACCGGGGGAACTGGGGAAGATGCCAGTCACAAACTTAGTCACGGGTCACCGAGTTGTTGTGTGACACTGAACATTTGGCTTCTGTTCTAAGTGGGTGAAAAACAATGAAAACCTAAGTCTGTGTGGCCTAATGTGGTCCAGCATTCTAAGCTGCTGACTACGGTGCATGTACTGCCTCAGGATGGGTTTGAATTGGGCATACTGCTCTTTCAGCAAAAACAGTCCTCTGTCTTACACCCCTTTCCTGTCCAATAAAGCATACAATGGTGGAAAGGTGAAAATATCTGTTATTTTACACCCATAACGTATTCCTACAATCTTTTTTAATGTGAACAACTACAATGTTCAGTTCCATTGGAATCTGTGGAACTAGATAAAAGTGTGAAAATGAAACATTACAATACTTACAGTTTATATCCAGAAACAGCCAGCCTGACTGCTTTGATCCAATACGGTTTTGGACAATACAGGAGAATGAGGTATCTTGGCTAATGTTGTTATAGACCATTTTGCTTTGGGTTGAATTCCCCTGGATGCTTTGGCCACCCTGTCGTATGATCCACACATATCTGTTTGGTGGAGGGTTGCTGTCAGCTACACAGTCCAGGTGGACATTACCACCTAGATTGACTGGCTGTTCCTGTACCTTCACAGTTACACCAACAGGCGCATCTGTTGATAAAGCAGACAAATATGCAGAATTTGTGTGACTCCTAGTGTGTACGCCATGTAATTTACACTGTACTCATGTACAAAATCTGTATTTTACAGTGAAAAACTTCATGAAACTGGTTTATTTACGCTGTAAGCCTGCATGAAACCAGTATAATTACACTGAAAATCTGCATGAAACTTGTATAATAACAATGCAAACCTATTGAAACCTGTACATTTACACGGGTAAACCTGCATGAAACGTGTACAGTATATTTACCTGTAAGCCTGCATGAAACCTGTGTATTTTCAGTGTAAACCTGTATATTTTCCTATGTACTGGTATGACATTCATTTATAGACCTTTCAACTTATATGAAACCTGTATATTTACACTGTGAACCTGTAAAACAATGTGTGTATTTTATGAACACATGAATAAAATGTTAATCAAATAAAAATAAAAAGACCCAAACGTACATAAGATGTTAAAAAGTAATCGTTCACTCTCAGCGTAGACTGTAGAAAAGTTTGCTGTGCATTTTATCTCTTTGTTGTGCAGTTGGCGCATTGCTATTCCTTGTATTGTCTTAGTTGATTTCCACAGACCTCCTGTTTCCTTCAGTGAAGTATTCACAGATGTAAAGTTTTCAGGCAAATGTTTCAAGTGAAGGGATGGAGGAGAGGAAGGGCAGGAATGAATGATGCTACAGTTGGCTTGGAAAACATCTCCCTCCACCACTGAATTCTGCATGGATAAGACAGGAGCTTTTCTTTCTGAAAATACATTATAATTGTCAGTTATGGTAAATGTACATTTTAGAAGGCAAATGATCTTATCTAGAGTGCATTACAGTAAATGTTCATCATGTATTTGTGTGAGAGTTGGAGGGGTCTTTATAACGTGTACTAGCAGACGTGTGCACGTATGTGAAAAGTGTTTATGAATGCTTGAATGGGGGGTTCATTTGTGTTGAGAGTAATTTCAACCTCAATTTAGTATTGTGTGTTTTCTTCAGCTTGCTTTAACTTATGTATACATACAGTTGTTAAAATTTGTGTTTGTTACAAGATTGTACTATGATAAAGTTTTATGCAAATAATTAGACAATATCCTTGTAACAATACTGCTATCTTGCTACCGTGCTACCTTGAAATCTCTATAGATCAACATTGGGTTAATAGATAAAAAATTATTATCA
Organism: Esox niger; assembly: GCA_016801105.1. Taxonomy (NCBI): domain Eukaryota; kingdom Metazoa; phylum Chordata; class Actinopteri; order Esociformes; family Esocidae; genus Esox; species Esox niger. The sequence continues at coordinate 54,191 of JACXGJ010002141.1, read as the reverse complement.
GCTCTACATATGGAAAGTCTCTCTCTCCCAGATAGTGTGGAAGACTAAGAGTGTGTGTTACATCACAGGATTAGTCAGGATTAGTCCCCACTCACAGAGCGTACATATAATATAACTGCTCTTAAAGCAAATATGCTTTCTGTCACAGCAAACATACATTTGTGAAGTACAACTGATCATGAGATATGACATACATTTTATGCAATATATTTGGGTTGAATGGGCACAATTTTACTTCGTCAGTCTGAGAACTCTGTCAAACAACTGGGCTTAGGCTACATGTACACCACACAGCCGAATGTATCTGGACACACCTACTAATTATTGAGTTCAGGTGTTTTAGCCACACCCATTGGTCAAAGGCGCATAACATCCAGCACATATCCTTGAAATCTCCATAGACAAACATTTGCAGTACAATGGGTCGTACTGAAGAGCTCACTGACTTTAAACATGGCACTGTGATAGGATGCCACCTTAGCCAGAAGTCGTGACATTTCTGCCATATTTGATCTGCACTGGCCAACTGTAAGTGCTATTATTGTAAAGTACAAGCGTCTAGCAGCAGCAACAGTGCAGCCATGAAGTAGTAAACAGTGCAAACTCACAGAATGAGGTTGCTGAGTGCTGAAGCGCATAGCGCATAACAATCCCCTTTCATCTGTTGCGTCGTTCACCACAGACATCGGCACAATTACTCTGCATCGGGAGAATCCCAAAATGGGTTTCCATGGCCGAGCAGCTGTATGCAAGCCTCAGATTAACATGGGAATTTGCCAGATGTTGGCTGGAGTCGTGTAATGCACCCTGCCAATATACATTGGAGCAGTGAAAAGATGTTCTCTGGAGTGATGAATCCCGTTTCCCTATCTGGCAGTCTGATGGATGAATTTGGGTGTGGCGGATGCCAGGAGAATGTTGCCTACAGGAATGCATAGGGCCTACTGTAAAGTTTTAGTGGAGGGATAAGGTTCTGGGGCTGTGTTTCAAGGTTTGGGCTAGGCCTCTTACAGTAGTTCCAGTGAATGATCAACTTAATGGTCAACTTAATGTTGCAAGGATGCAAAGCCATTCAGAAAATTGGGTACTATGAACCTCGTGGCAACAATTTGTAAAAGGCCCTTTCCTTTTCTAGCATGACTGTACGTACCCCTGTGCACAAAATGGGGTCTATAACGACATAGTTGGACGAGCTTGGTGTAGAGGAACTTGAGTGGCCTGCAAGAGCCCCGACCTCAACCCCACTGAACACTTTTGGGACGGCAATTGCGAGATTAGTCTTCTTGTCCAACATCAGTGCCTGACCCGACAAGTGGTCTTTTGGCTGAATGGGCACAAATCCCCGAAACTCTCAAATCTTGTGGAAAGACTTCCCAGAAGTGTGGCGGCTGTTGTAGCTCCAAAGGCGGGGACAACTCCATATTAATGCCCCTGGTTTTGGGATGTCCAAAAACTCATATATGCTGGATGGTTGGGTGTCCACATACATTTGGTCATGTTGTGTATATACTAGGCTCAGTGTTTGTTCAAATCCTCCAACCTTTTGAAATACATTCGGTCTCAGTTCGAATTGCCAAAACCTAATGAAGAACATCTGAGAAAGTAAACCCTCTTAATATAGCGAGGGCATTGTTTATCATAATCGGTTATAAAATGACAATGTTTTTATATTTATTAATACATGTGCAGTAGTCAAACAGGCCGTCATTCATGAAACGTGTATGATCTTAAAATGATTGTGAGATCATTTCAGCAACAGAGCTGGTGTTTATCAATATGAGCTTTGTCATACCCTTCTGAACAAACTTTGAGTAGAGACCGTGTTGGCCAACATCCAAAAATGTGATCATTTTAATTCGCAATACGAGCATTATTATCATAAAAAACTACAATCATAACAGCCTCAGTAACAACAACAACCCCAATAATAATAAAATTAGGTAATATAAAATCAGATGACAAGAAATGTGGCACACCCAAACATATCAGCATGTTTAATAATGTATCATTTATTCCGGTCACTTTATGCTGCATTTTTTAATCTCTTGTTTTTTGTTGTTCATGTATTTGTTTGAATTGTCCTTGGTGTATTAAGGCATTAGACAACTAAACTTGCTTTGCCTTACTTTTCCTAAGTCACTCACGCCTATAGTATCGACATAGTTGGAGATCATAAATGGAAATGATAATTTTGGTGGACGGCGTCTTGTTTAGATGACAGGTTTAAAATTGACTAGTGAGAGGATGAATAAACCAGAGGTTGGAGGAGTAACCGTAATAATGGCTGAGCTTGCTCTTATGAAGGATCTCTGGGCTGAGATGCAAAAGAGTGTTGCATGACTGCGATGATTATTTCATGGAGAATGACGAATGGCTAATAAGTGGTTTTAGGCAGTAATATATGCTCAAAGCTGTCAACTTATAGGTTGAGGAATGCCAAACCTTTGTACATTTTGGGTGTGTCATATGTAAATAAGGTGAGGCGCAGCACGTTCTCATGTCCACGGCTTTATTAAATGTATCTGCAATGACATCTACACTTGTTTGGAAGAGGTGCGACGGTTTTGTAAATCACTCCTGGAAATGATCGGACGTCTCTCTCCGTGCTTGTATCTGGGATCTTTTCTGAGAACGTTTCATGAATGAGGGCCATTATCTATCTCCAAGAAGTAATGTAGTATTTGGTTAGTATGTATTTCTTAATCCCTGAGAACATGTACAGTGACTACACAGTGTTCTACACTTCTAGACAGCCCTAGACAGTGCTCACCAGTAACTTTAATTATAGTCGTCTGTTCATAGAACTTCTGTTTCTCCTTGTCAGGGTTGATCCACACATAAAGACGGAGGTTATTGTCATTCCATGTCACACGATCCATCCTTAGTGTGCAGTCACCCTTGCTGGCATTACCCACTGATGTTCGCCCGATAAAGTTGGTCCCCACACTGGCTGGCTTCTTGCCGTCATAGACCTTGGGGTAGGAAGTACTATGGTACTCATACCAGATGACCCAGTAATGGGGAGTGGTCCAACAGGAGACTTCTACACAGCTGCCATCCACAGCCATCACAGTGTCTGGCACCTTCACCATCCAACTGTGACCAAGCGAGCCATGTAGCAACCCTGAGTAAAAAAAGCCTAACTAGTTAGTTTGTATTGTATCTGTCTATTTTATTGCTTGTTATACAACTGGCTGTAAATCCAGGATGCTGACCAGCATTCCACGTTTTGTGGAATAGGCTGTCACAAGATCACTTACAATGGGAGAATATTCAATGGTGGTAGACAGTGAATAACATTGCTGCTCAAGTCATTTAAATTATATTGCATTGATCAAGTTACAATGAGGGACTGGGTAAATAATACATGTCAGCAGCAATTCATCCAGACCAATGTCAGTTGAATACCTAAAATGTTAAAATATTTAACTTGTCAATGTCATTACATTTCTTTGATCACAGTCCTTGTGTAAAGAAATAATGTCTAGGTCACATCTGTAGCAACATGGCTAAAATACCAGTAACTTTGCCAAAGAATTCAGACCCCTGATCTATTACAGATAGAAATTGTACTTAATTAGAAATGGTGCATTAACATTTAATCCTGTTTGATATATATTTATATATCGGGGAAATGACTGGGACAGACAAGAACATTTAACTATGACATTATAACTACCAGCAAGAAATGACACCTTGGCTTTTGGGGCTATAGACCCTGAGATTTCTTGGTCAACTCTGGGTGTTTGCAATGCTATGACAAAAATCATCCTCTTCGTGTAATGCAAAACCAAAGTTACTGCCTGTAAAATGTGTGTGCAAAATAATATTTGAGCTGGGTTTGCAAAACCACAAGACCAAAGAGAGCAGGACGCTGGTAGACAACATAAGTAGTTGTGAGAACTGGGCTGTTAGACCCAGTTCCTAGAACTGAGATATTTTTATGACTGTGAAACCTGATAGGTTGCTGGGTGAAAGTTCTAGTAGTAATATAAAAGGTAGGCTGTAGTTTATCAGAAACTTTAGGTAGAGCTGTTACAGGGCTAATTGGGCCGTGTAGGTCATTAAGGTATATGAAAACAAGAAATATAAGCTGCTGTGTAACTTGTGGTTTACAGAGCTAATCTGAAAAACAGGAACTCCATATCTTGTCTAAAAAGTGTTCTCTTGATGATTCACAATCAACAGACGTCTGTTGATAACTCTTGATCGCCGAGTACTGTCTCAAAATGAAGTAGTTGGTGAATTCCTTGTTTTTCACTGCAATTTGGCATTGTTTGCCAGATCCCTGTTTTCACTCTGTTCCCATTGGGTGGGAATCTTTAGACACAGGGAACATTTCCTCTGTGCATTTGTGAAGGAGGGCAACACCTGTGTTAGCGAACAGGTGTTAGCAACAGAGTTGGGAAGTAATGGATTATAAAACAACAGTAACTGTAATCAGTTACCAAATGTAACTGTAATTGGATTATAGACATTTTTGAAATATTGAATTATTACTTCTTGGATTATTTCCATTTAAAAATAATAGGTGCGCTGAATAATTATGACAGGTTGCATGTTAGAGGCATGTAATTTATTGCTGGTCCCTAACCATAAGCAGACCACTGTATACGTTGTTCGATACACCGGGTTATGGTGTGGCTGAATCCATGAAAATAGGACCCTAGGTCGGGGTTTGAATATCCGCTGAATGTCCAATTTCAAACCAAATTGACCTTGGTTACTCCATACAGGTAGGCCATAGGATTCTACTTGTTTGCTCTGATTATTTTGTTCATTGGATATCATTAGCTGCTGATGACATGGACTTTAAACTCCCATCTTTTTCTTTAGTTTTGGATCATTGACATACCGTGTCAACGCCACTAACCTAATGGTCAATACTGGCCTGTGAGAGAAAGTAGGCTTGAGAAACTTAACAGAACACAGATGTACTGACTAACTCTGAGCAGAGATGTATAGATAGGACGTGTTGCCTGATGCTGATGGGCCCCACCCATCATGTCCATACCTCCTGCTAGGAGTTGCCCATGTGACTGTCACAGGCTTGAGGGATAGGACCATTGACGATATGCTGGATCAAGGGTCATTTGTGTAGGCCTTTTATTGGAAGGTATTTGGCTGGTTTTGACAATTGGCCGCCTCCCTTTCTATTCAGGATAGGTACTGTGGATCTTCCAGTATTCTTTGTAGAGAGAGAGAAACTATGTACTATTAACATCGACGTCTCACGCTTAATAAAGATGGCTCACCCCTGACTTTCTTGTTGCATAACTTTTGTTCTTGGATATCACCTGAATGGAAGCCATCACCTGTAACGGTGACCCATAAACTCACAGAGCTACTGTGCGCGTACACCAGGTAAAAAGGTTTTCCTGGGAACCATCTACTCATATTTCACTTTAAATTTGTACCTGGTACATCCCTGTGCAACAACATTACGTGTGGCTTTTGCCCTGAGCAATAGCCCGCTGGTCATGTCCTCTCCATATGCTCTTTCGAACTAACCCACAGTTCAGTAGTCCTACTGCTTGAGTACACTGACACGTGGTTCACTCTGTGGTACCACTCCTTTGAGCAGACAGACACAGTCTGCTCTCCAGCAAACTGACCCATGGTTTGCTCTCAGGAATGACCCATACCTTCAAAAACAATGTACTAAATCACTCCCCCAATAAATGATGATGTCTTAGATTTACCTTTTGCCTCACCTTTCTTTGATCCAGTTGTTGTCCTGCAGGGTTGGGTGGATTACTTTCTAAATGTAATCCATTACAGATACAAGTTACCTATCCACATTTGTAATCAGTAACACAACTTTTTGATTACTCAAACTCAGTTGGATGGATGGACGGATTACATTGATTTCCCTTTAGATAGGAATAGCATATAACCAACTGAACACCTTTTGCAGGATTAATCAGTGCTAGAGTTTACATAGCGAACCAAAACCTGAATTGGCATTTTACCTCATGGGTTATGTACAGCACCTTTGGAAAGGGTTTCTAAACCATTTCTTTCTACGTAAATATGATCTCTACATTAGGCTACATGCTAAATTTCTGTCAGCTATTCAGTCATTCCATTAATCCAATAACCGTTGATCTTCTAGAATCTTACTTTTTATCTGAACATAACCCAAAATCTAAGGATGTGTTAACCCAGTGTTTCCCAACCCTGCTCCTGGAGGCACACTGCCCTGTACGTTTTAGATTTTTTTCTGCTCTCACACCTGATTCAACCAATCAGCTCATTATCACGTCCTTGACGAGCTACATTAGGTGTGCTAGGGCAAGGAGAGATCTAAAACATACAGGGCAGAGTTGAAAAACACTGTACCTACTCTGTTATTTGTTTTATTCATGGCTTCTATTCAAAACATTGTTGAAAAATAAATTTCTCGAAATGGGCATTGACATTATTTTATATAAAAATCAAGATAGTTTTTCACTCATACACTCAATCTGCAGTTGCTCCACAACCACCATATAACGTTGCAGAAACCCAAGGCACACAAATTCACGTTTGCAATCGTGAATACCCGCACACCAATGTTTTACCCGCGTGAACGTTAGATGCAATTATTAGGGCCACGAGCGTAAAGGCCATTGGTGGTACACAGTGGGAGGATACAGTGTTCACAGGATGACAATAATTGTTGTTTTGTTTCCGTTGAGTGTTTTTGTGTTTAATGAAGAATATAATACGCTATGTTCGATCTTGATTCAACCATGATACTAGGATTATAGCGGAGAGGCATTAGATTTGTTTAGAGAAACAACAAAGGACACTAATAAGGAATATTAGTTGTGGATAAACAGGATCGATTATTTTCAATGTGCATGTGAAAAAGAAGGATTATAGAATGTTAACCAGGACCAAGAGGATAGAGCACATCATTCCGGTTCTTAAATCTTTGCATTGGCAGCCAGTCATTTACAGAATAGATTTTAAAGTGGTGCTTCTAGTTTATAAATCTCTGAATGGTTTAGGACCCGAATACATTTCTGATATGTTTGAAGAATATAAACAGAGCAGGGCTCTTAGATCCATGAACTCAGGTCAGCTAGTAGAGGCCAGACTCCAAACTAAACATGGAGAAGCTTATTTTAGCAGTGATGCTGTACACAATTGGAATAAACTACCAGAAGATCAATTTGATGTCAATTTGTAAATCCAGGCTAAAAACACTTCTCTTTTCACGTGTCTATGACTGAGCTCTTGAAATTAACCACTCTGTGAGCTTTATAGCTTCCTGTATTTTTATAACAGCACTGTTTAGTCTTACAGCTTTTATAGCTTTATATGTTTTTATATTCTATTTCTATATTTTTTATTCTATGTTTTTTTATTATGTTGAATTTTATATTTCTCTTCTTGATTTATTTTGTTATTAAATGTATATTCTGCTATCTTTTACCAATTGTAATGCACATTCTGGTGCTATCAGTGGAATGTAACAATCCCTATTTTCATTGTAAAGCACATTGAATTGCTTCTATGTATGAATTGTGCTATATAAATAAACTTGCTTGCTTGCTTGCAAGAAGGAATATAAGATGGACATGAGATTTTGTTATCATAGATTAAGAGTAATTATGTTTATTTCCAAGAATGGGTCAAAACTAAACTCTCAAGCAACGAAACATAACAGGATAATATTTTCCTGGTACACCTAGACATATCAAATGAAATAAGAATTTGGACATTATACTACTGTTATTAACATTGATATGTTTAGCAAATCCATATGAGAACTCTTGACACTGTTCTAACTATGCTATTCTTGTCCACCCCTGAGCAGGAACCTAATATAGAAGAAACATGTAGAGATTACTGGATTGAATGAGTAGCCGGATCTGTGCCTAAAGCCTGTCTACCTGGATGGTGATGGTCTGGATGGTGGTGATTTCGATGCATTTGCATGTAAGATGAGCATGTAACATGTCAATGGAATGGAAATGATTGATGATATGAGATCTTTTTGACCCTGATCATAAGCACTATGTAGATCATTATGGGTTCTGTACTTCGTGTCATGATTAACCACATGAAGTTATTATCTATTCTTGAGTTTTTGCGGTCTGCTTTGTAACACGTCTACTCTGTGTTATGCATAAACATGTTCATTGTTTGTAAAATGTGTGTGCATAATAATACTTGAGATGGATTTGCAAAACCACAGGAAAGTGTTTGATGAGAACAGTGCTGTTAGACACTTTTTTTGAACTAGTTTAAGATTTAGAGTGACACCTGTCTGGTTTCGGCAAGGTTGTAGGATTGAGTTAAAAGGTAGCCTATAGTTTATGAGAAACCTTATTGATAATCAATAAAGATGTCCTCTGATAACTCCTAATCTCTGAGTACTGTCAAAAAAGAAAGTAGTCAGTGTATGAACTGTTTTCCACTGCAGTGAGCTAAATGTGCAGGGTTGAGCAACAAATTAGTGGGGCATCTCTGGGCCACCTATCTGTAATGAACAACACATTCTTGCAGTATAATTTGTTTTCTTACTTGCATACATGGGGTTAAAGCCTCTCGTGTAGTCCCTCGCCTCAAGTCTAACTAGATGCAACCTAACAAACAGCTTTATTACTTCACTATCGGTATTTAACATTTTCTCCAGTGCAAATATGCCAGTAAAAATCCCTAGTTGCTGTAGTAATCCAATTTCACCTTTCTATAGTTTATTTGTCTATTTTATGTTTAGCCGGTGGTTTGATTGCTTGAGTAGTGTCTACTTGTAATTTAACTGTATATGGATGTGATCTATCTTAGTTAATGCATGATTTCTATTATTACTAATCTCAATGTTTTCTGAACTACAGATTATAAGATAAGAGATGTAAAAGTGAAAGGCAATTCAACAAATGAGGCATAGGCTATGCGTTAAAAGAAAAAACATTTTACATCTCTTTAAAGTTCAACAAAAACTCAGACAAACCAGCATCCATGGATTTATTAGAATGTATTTTAAATATAAGGATTGTAAAAATAAGCAATGTGCATTGGCCATTTCAGCTGTCAGGATTGTTTTTAAACTGTCAGTATGTTTTGAGTGAGTAAAGGTATATCAGAGTTGCACTGTTAAGTCCTCTGAATAACGTATAAATAAAATGCAGAACAGATACAGGCTTTACCATCATTTAAAAACACACTTCTGAGTTTTTAGATCACATGTTTATACTAAAATGTGTATCAAGTATGACTTATGGTTATGATTATGGACACGATGATGAGATCGGCACACACCTAACTCCAATATTATGTGCCAAGTTGGTACATACTATAGTTATCTCATAATACTAAGAGGTTATTGCAGTGAAAGGGCTCCACCAAGTATTAATGTGTGGGCATTGAATACCTATGCCAGTAAAATATTTTATTCAAAATATTTCCCATCATAAAACCAATTGATTTTCTTTAAATTCAGTGTTTTAGAATAAAATAAAAACAGAATGTTAGTGTACAGTAACATCTGCAATTCAGTAATATGATAGGATTGGTCAGGGGTTGAATACTTCTGCAAGGCCATGTATACATGCAGATGGGTGAAAAACTAAAGGAAAACCTGAATAAGAGGAAAAACATAATGCATACAGATGCACTACAGTAAGACACAATTTAGCAGTTAATATCCTATCATGCTCTCTGGCATTTACAGTCCCCTCCAAATGTATTGGAACGGCAAGGCAAATTCCTTTGTTTTTCTTGTTCACTGAAGACATTTGTGTTTAAGATCAAAAGATGAGTATGAGACAAGAGTTCAGAATTTCAGCTTTAATTTCCTGGTAATCACATCTAGATGTATTAAACAACGTAGGACATATCACTGTTTGTATTAGACCACAGCATTTTTAGGTGAGCAAAAGTAAAGGAACAAATAATTTTTAAGTAAATACAATTTTATATTTGGTGGCATAACCCTTGCTTGCAATAACTGCCTCAAGCCTGTGACCCATCGACATCACCAAACTGTTGCCTTCTTCATTTGTGATGCTATTCCAGGCACAGTTTCTTTCAGTTCTTGTTTTTTAAGGGTGTTTCTCCCTTCAGTCTCCTCTTAAGGAGTTGAAATGCTTGCTCTTGGGTTAATGTCAGGTGATTGACTTGGCCAGTCTAAAACCTTCCACTTTTCCCCTAATGAAGTCCTTTGTTTTGTTGGCAGTGTGCTTTGGGTCATTATCCTGCTGCATGATAAACTTCCTCAAGATTAGCTGCAATGCATTTCTCCGTAAATTGGCAGAGAAAATGTTTCTGTGCACTTCTGAATTAATCAGTTACATCATCAATACATTTTAATGAGCCTGTTCCAGAAGCAGCCATGCACGCCTTTCCATCACTTTGGTAGAGATTAATCTTGGTCTCATCAGTCCATAAGATTGTGTTACAGAACTTTTCTATGTACTTCTTTGCAAATTTCTATCTGGCCTTCCGATTCTTACTGCTGATAAGTGGATTGCATCTTGTGGTGTGGCCTCTATATTTCTGCTCTCTGAGTCTTCATTTAGCAGTGGATTGGATAACTTCACCCTGCATTGTGGAGGTCGTTGGTGATGTCACTTATGTTTTGGGGGTTTTCTCACGATATTTCTGTCATCAACTACTGTTGTCTTCCTTAGCCAACCTGTTCGACGTCTGTTGCTCAGTACTCCAGTAGTTTCTTTCTTTTTAAGGAAATTCCAAATTGTTGGGCTTGCTATGCCCAATGTTTGTCCAATGGCTCTGGTCGATTTTCCTTCTTTACTCAGCTTGACAATGGCTTGCTTTTCTCCCATAGACAGCTCTCAGCTCTCATGTTGGTTTATCCTCTTTAAAAAGAAATACAGACTTTATAGGTTTAAACCAAGGATGGAAACTTAGACTAGGCATGCAGAGCTATTTAATGTTTGAACAATCAACCTCAAAGGCAACACCTGGACAACAAAAAACATCTGTCAGTCACATGTTCCAATAGTTTTGCCCACCTGAAATATGGGTGGGTTCAAACAAAGGGTGGTAAGTCCTGAGTTGTTTGACACATCTAGATGTGAATACCAGGAAATGAAAGCTGAAATTCTGAACTCTTGTCTCATACTCATCTTTTGATCTTAAACACAAATGTCTTCAATTAACAACAAAAACAAAGGAATTTGCCTTACTGTTCCAATAATTTTGGGGGGGACTGTATAAAAATGCAGAGCATGCCCAGTTGACCATGATTTTTTCGATTAAGATGGCCACAAAAGAGGTTTATTGCCACTATCACCCATGGTTTATTTGAGGGTTTGAGCAGAGATGATTGCATCACTCAGTGACACCGATGGAGGACAATAGGGCAATACCAAATTGAAGTAATTTTCAGTTCTTGACTTTCAAAAGTCTTTCAATCTTTTATTTTCTCCATACACATTGTCTCTCCTCACATTGAGCATCCAGAGTATGCACCTTATCCATCTGTATACAGTATGTATCACCTCATGTGTTGTAATTTATTTTAAAAAGTAATAAATTGCTGCAAAGATGCATTGTGGTTAATACTCATTGATAGTAGCAGCAAACTGCATGGTCTATGAATAGTCAGATGTGTAAAGCATTTATACAGCAAAATAAATTGTATGCCAAATATATCTATAGAACTAACACTGCATCAAAACCAAATTAGCTGTAGCCAGTATGCTCATTTCACACATTTTGTAACAGGTTGAAAATACTGAAAATGGTTATTTTGTTGTCTCTATTTCTATACAAAGACCACTGGCAGCTTAAACAAGAGTGATGATACTGTTTGTTGTATAATTGGGTTGAGGACAGCACTTAAACAAAATTCAAACACATTTGTAATAATAAGATCTGTATATCTTACCAGTGATGAAGCAGAAAAGTCCAAACAGTCTCTGGATGTCCATGGGAAGGTTGTGGATGTTTATACCTATGGGACTTATGGTATAAAGTCAACAGACAAATACCACAGCCAATCACAACACTGCTGGTAAATAATACTGTGAAACACGATTATCTCACTATAATGCAGATATATCATGGAGATTCTGCAATTCAACTTAAAATATTTTATGAAATATTTATAGTTCACTGTTCTGCAATAAATAGTTCACTGTTCTGTACAGCCTAACTTTTTCATCAAGTGAAAAGACGAGAGAATTGTAGAATCCTCAAGAAATAGCTGTATAACCGTAGTTTTATTGCGGCCCACAAATAGAATAAATAAATGTCATTGCGCCCAATAGAGATGAGATGCACTGTCTTTAACCACTACACCACAGCATTACATGTTTCAGCAGTTGCTAGACACCATTGAGCATTGTGTTAAACTGACTTAAGTTTCTTACTAAATTTAACACCATCATAGCATCTATGATCTTTATGGCTGTTGCAACCGGCTGTTTTAACAGGTTATTATCCAGTTATAGTCTTACCAGTATCTACTATCTTCCTAGGAAAATTCTTAAGAATTGAGTAATTGTTAGCGAGACTGAAGATGAACTCTTCCATGCCAGAAAACTGATGAACTCTTCCATGCGATATAACCGTATACAGAGCCGGCAAAGAAGAGCTTATAGTTTATAGTATATAATAAATGATTGTCTCTCATAGGGGAAAAAGGAATTCAAGTCTTGATTGCAACTGTTCGAATTTAGTGTTTTTATGGGTTTGAAGATGACAAAACAAAATATACTTGGTATTTTTTCATACACATTCCCAGCTCAATTGAACATGACTAGGGTGTTCTGACTCTCCTGGCCCCGGTTTCCCAAAGCACTAAGATGATCATATGATGCACGTAAGTGCCTCGTTATTTTATCAGTGCATTTCGCGAAAGCATCGTTACTTAAGTGGCACGTAACATCGCTCAATAATTAACGGACCACTAGTTAGTCCATCTTAACCGATCAAGCACTTAACAGTTTTTGTGATATAGAGCCCGAGAGATGTAATCGCAAACAATATGTATCAAGACAGTATAACAAATAAAACAAATCAAAACTGTTTTGATTTAGACACATTAATTTAGACAAATCAGATAATAAGTGTGTGACTGGATGTAAATATAAATAAATGTCTACTGAGGAGAAATAAATATGTTTTTAAAACAAGAAATAGGGTAATTAAGAAAAAGTATTCTAAATAAAGAATTCACGAGTATGAATGGGGCCAGATGACCCATTCAGATGCCCGAACCACCTCAACTGACTACTTTCGAGGCTCTACTACGAGTTCCTCATGGATGACTGAGCTTCTCACCTTATCTCTAAAGGAGACGCCAGCCTCCCTTCTGAGAAGGATCAGCCATTTGTACTTGCGATGTAGTTCTTTCAGTCATGACCCAGCCTTCATGACCATAGGTGAGGATACGAATGAAAATTGACCAGTATGTCAAGAGCCTTGCCTTCCGGCTCAGCTCTCTCTTCATCACAGCGGTTTGGTAAAGCAAATGCAATACTGCCCACGCTGCTCCGATTCTCTGGCCAATCTCCCACTCTATTTTCCCTTCACTCGCGAACAAGACCCCGAGATACTTGAACTCCTTTACTTGGGATAAAACCTCATTCCCTACCCGGAGAAGGCACTCCATCGGTTTCCTGCTAAGAACCATGGCCTCAGATTTAAAGGTGCTAATCCTCATCTCAACCGCTTTGCACTCGGCTGCGAACCGGTCCAGTGAGTGCTGGAGGTCACAGACCGATGATGCCATCAGGAAAACATAATCTGCAAAAAGCAGCAATGAGATCCCTAGCCCACCGAACTGTAAATCATCCCAGAGGAAGCCAGGGGCCCCCGTTCGGGTAGGGTGCCTTGCCATATGTATGGAATGGCAGTGAAGGCCAGGGGCCCCAATAGACCAAACCCGGGTGGCAGGGGCTGGCGCTGGGGACATGGAACGTCACCTCTCTACGGGGGAAGGAGAAAGAATTTGTGGAGGAGGTGGAATCTGGTGGGGCTTCCAGTCTATGTTCTGGAACCGTACTCCTGGATAGTGGATGGACTCTATTCTTCTCTAGAGTTGCCCAGGGTGTGAGGCACCAGGCAGGGGTTGAGATACTCATAAGCGCCCGGCTGAGCGTTGCTATGTTTACCCCGGTAGCTGAGAGGGTTGCCTACCCACGCCTACGGGTTGTGCGGGGAAAACTCTGACTGTTGTTTGTGCACATGCCCCGAACAGCAGTTAGGAGTATTTGGCCTTCCTGGAGACCCTGAATGGAGTCCTGTATGGGGCTCCAGTAGGGGACTCCATAATTCTGCTGGGGGACTTCAACGCGCATGTCTGAAAGGATGGAGACACCTGGAGAGGCGTGATAGGGAGGAACAGCCTCCCTGATCTGAACTCGAGTGGTTGTTTGTGGTTAGAGTTCTGTGCTAGTCATAGATTATCTATAACGAACACCATGTCCGAACATAAGGATGCTCATAAGTGTACGTGGTACCAGAGCACCCTAGGCCAAAGGTCAATGATACATTTTGTGATCGTGTCATCGGATCTGAGGCCGCATGTTTTGGACCTTCGGGTAAAGATAGGGGGAGAGGGGCATAAGTCTGTTGTAACAAAGTCCCACTTAAGGCTACTTGTATCCCTAAACCATCTTATGTGATATGCTATCAGGAAATCGGTTCTAGAACAGGTCGGGATCTTATTTAAAACCTCTCTATGTCAAAATATTAATTAAAACCATTAAATATAATACTAACAAATAATTAGAAAATCACTGACAACAGCATTTGCTGTCCTTTCAACCCTTGCTACTATTGTCAACCCTGTTACGCACATTGAAACAATGTTAATGATACAGTTTCTAGAAAAAATAGCAAAAACAGGCTAAGAACTTCTATGAAAATGTACAACAGTTAGTAGCCAATGATACACACTCAAATTTGATATTACAAACCTATTACCTATGTGTTTTAACTACTAGTGCCTAATAGTATGAATGCCAATTAATTGGTTAAATTAATGAAAACAAGTATAATTTTCCGTGTAATATATCCTTTATGCACAAAATGGCTTTCCATAGTAAATAATATATGAGTTTTATTAGAGATTTTAGTTCTCTAATCTAATTTCTTATTTGACACATCAAACAGCATTATTTAACATGTTAATTTTGACACGCAAAGACCTAAACACATTCCTTTTGACTGCTAACAACTGCATGTACATATCTTTAAAAAATATTTATTTCTTATTAGACCTTATTTTACAGAACATTACAGTTACATTGTATGTATATTTCCAAAACAGAAATGGGATTTTTTTTACCACAGAAATGGGTTGTTCAATCATTTAATTATGTCATTGAAATGCTTTTGCGAATTCCCATATAACCAGAGATTAACACCATGTCTTACCTTAAGAGACGATGATGATTATCTTTTGGTCTCTATCTGTTGGTGGTGATGGGGTTTTCTGTTACAGAGGCAAACTTATTACGTCACACTCATCTTTTTTATTTTCAAACAGGAAGCACACTGGGGCTTCACCCAAAGTTTAAAGTTAGGATGGCTATAGAAGCCATCGAAGTTGTTTCATGTGATAAATTTTACATTAAAAAATGAGTCACGCTTAACTCTATGCTAAAAGACAAATATAAGATTAATTACTTCTGTGTGCAAATCCAGCATGAACCAATTAAATATTTTAGTCTTTACCTCCCCCATGTTTTTGAAATAGTTAAAGATTTCAAAGATTAAACAATTAAGTCATATGGTATGAAAAGTATTGTATAATAATATATATACTCACTATGGATAAAAGTGTAAGAAAAATTACCACAATGTAGTGCTCCATTTTATATTGCATAATGGCTAGAGGCTTAGGATGTAGGTCCTGGAATATCTATAGGGGAGATTTGTAGATATTAATTCAAGAGAAATAATCTTTGTAATGATTCAATGAATTGACTCCATTTATTTTTGATTGTGTAATTTCATAAGTAACCATAACATGTTTGGTTTGATCTTTTAAAGAGAGCAGCTCTGAGGTCATGATCCATGCATTTCAAGTAATTGTTACATACTGTATGAAACATATACAGTAAATTGAAACATACATGAAAACTCAACCCTTTATGGGAAACACTGGAAGTCCAGACTCAACAGTTAAACCAACAGAAAATATGTCTTCACACCTGATTTGCTTCCTCACATTTGGAACTTTGTCCACCCAACCTCGTATGTTCACTCAGCTGATGACAAGGTAATTTTATTGATATTGTTAAACTTAATTAATATTGAATAAGTGCACAAAACACGTTAGATAGATGTAAATGAATGTTATTTCACCCCAATGGAAGCTAATGTTACTAAAGTAGAGCTACAATGGAGTTTTTTCATTTACATGAGACCTATGAATAGACCCATCCATTCTTTTAGAAATCTTATCTAACTGCAGTGGTTATATAAAATGTGCCTGCTGAAAAGAATGATATGAATGTTTCAGTCTGAAAGGGGACTATGTAAATGTGGCCAACATTTGCTTGCTGGGAAAGTACTATAAATCCTATTTGAAAAGAATATCAGTTATTAATTTCAAGATTTTACACAGAGAGTTATAGTGCTATTACATTAACTGTTCTTCATCTTTGTATTTTTTCACTGACTGCATATCTTTAAACCAATACCTAACTAGATAAAATGGAAATTAAGTGAACAAATACAAAACTATTCATATCAACAAAATATTGAAGGACATTCCTTTTCAAATTTGGGGTTGAACATCAAGAATTATATAATTCAACAAACGGAGCTAGCAAGTATACAGTAACTAGCGTGCACTAGCATGCATAATTAGCACAATAACAAATATGTCTAAATTGCTGCCAAGGGAATCTGTCCATAGAACATTGTTCTAGAATTCTTGAGATTCACTCAGGTTCTTTTTGGCAACCTCAAGATGAGCATTTGTGTTGGTAATTCCTGGGTATATTTCCTACTATCCCAAACATTCTCTATTTGGACATTACGGCGCTGACTACTGTCCGGTGGTGCCTCTAGCCCTAGAAATGGTTTCGTTAGGCTGATATGCATCACCAATTGTTTATGGAAGATGTTCAGGAACTTCCTTTGATCGTGGCATGATATGGCTTTAGATACTCTGTCTTGACAGTCTGATGACAAGGGCACAAGTTAGTCCGATTTAAATTGGCCCAAATCAGGCCTAGTTCTTGACCCAATTATACAAACCCCTGACCCTAATAATTCCATTCATTGAGTTAATGGTGGGGCAATTACGTTTTCAAATCCAAAGATTACTTCTTGGATTACATACAATAAATGAAACTAACAAATAAATGTTACTACTTCACAAATATAGAGAAAAACATTTCTGACCAAATGTAATGTGACAATGTGTAATAATGCAGAAAATCATAAGGGGGCAAATATTTTCTCATGGCACTGTACATCTAAGGAGGGATTTTTTTATCATATTTTGCCACTGAGTAGGATTCCTGTCAATTTATAGGTTCTGTTTATGACTACATAGCAGGCTTGTCTAATTGTGTTGCTGTGGACATTTGGCCTACTATAAATTAGTATGAATGACCATTGCCAGCTTTTCAACCGGTTACAAAGAAGTCAATTGACACTGTAATTATCACAAAGTTGACAATGAATGAAATATTTAATTAGTATAATTTGTTTAAGTGTATGTTTTATCTTATTATAAGTCTTTTTTCAACAAGATCTTTAGCACCATCTGTTGAGTATGTGATCTAGAGATGCAGAAATGTATTTAATTACATTTTCATTTTCCTACAACCTTTGTGGTTTCTTAACCATTGCTCTGTTGAGCTAACAATTATATTTGTCTAAAAGAGTGTTTTAAAATTCCAGAACGAACAAAGGTTACTTACATTCTTTAACAAATTGACTTTGAATATAATCAATCTACTAAATTTTCACATAGATTCTAAATTAATATTTTGACAAATCCCAGCCTTATTCTCCATGCCACATTTGATTGATCATCTCACTCCAGCAAGGTGAGTGGGAGAGTTCAAAAGCTCCAATATCTTAGTCTCCAGCTCCAGGGCTTTGGTTCTATTGTCTTCTTTGCATCCCACCATTCGCTCCCCACCTGATTCCACCCGTAGCCCCTTCAAGACGGACTGCAGGGCGTCTGCATTCTTCACAGAATCCATTTGGTCCTGGTCAGCCCGGATCTCCTCTACCCAGTCCAGGTAGGCTTGCAGAAGTCCGTGGTCGTCAACAAAGTTTCCGATGATGCAGAGCTCAGGGCGTCGACGCTTCAGCTCCCCCAGTCTCCTTTTCCCCACTTCCCCAATGTCATTCCCTACCATCCTGAAGAGAAAATTAAACCAGTTAAGATAAGAACTGTGAAACACACATGAGGGCAGGATGTCAACTCTCCTTGTAAATGCAGACCAAACATCTAAACATGTGAATGTCTTTCTCTGTCTCTATCTTTCTCCATTTCCCTTACGTTAGTGTTTTTAAAGAGGTGTTTTTGCTGAGACTGTTGACCATGTTTTCTGTTCCTCTCTCTGTGATGCCTGTGATGTCTAAATAAAGTTCCTCCACTGTGGTGTTCTTCTCCAGGGATTTCCACAGCTCCAGAACTCCATCTGGACCCAAGTTGTTACCACACATACTATAGAAAACATCTAGAAATTAGTTGGTGATATAGGAATAATCAAACTCTTGAGAGATCTAGTAGTTGTGAAATATGTTATTTCAGATTACTTACAACAGCTTTTTCACCTGACACTTGTTGGATTTCAACACTGCAGATTCCAGGATGGCTGCCTCCCTGTCCAGACAATTGTATCGCAAACTATATAATACACAAGTTCAAGTTAGTTGTAAGTTAAATATGTATTTCAGATCTTTATTAAATTACGCTCCATTAGCTGGAGTGTATTTTCTTTTATTATGCGTTCTCATTACACTACTGACCTGGGAGTTATTAGTGTTAACTATATTGTTCATCTTGCTGGTAATCTAGCCACCGTTCAGTTACTGGTAATATGACCTGACTGCTAGAAAGGCTACCATCCACAACAGAACATATGAATGATAAGCCATAAAGATTGCAATTAAACAAGAAACCAGGAAAGCTTAGTTCATCCTCATTTGCCACTGGCTGTTTCAACAGCTTATTGGCCATTCGTGAATGATATTGATACAGTTAAACTGGCGATTGTTTCTTACTAGGTTTACCTCCACCACAAATAGCGTCTATGAACTGTATGGTGTTTGCCACTGGTTGTTTTAACAGCGTATTAGCCAGTAAAAGGCTTTACCAGTATCTACTTACTTACTGTAATAGTCAAGAATTGATCAATTGCTAGGAAATCTGCTAAAGCTATTTAATTTCATGGCATAAGAATGTAAGTTCTTCTTTCATGGCATAACAACATACTTTTTTCTTTCATTCATGAATGACATTTATACAATTACTATCAATAAAGGGGATTTTTCAACAATTGAAAAGACGAGAGAATTGTGGAATTGACCAGAAACAGTCACAATACTGTATATGATGTTTTAATTGTGGCCCACAAATGAAGCTAATAAATGTCGTTGCTCTCAATAGATTCGGACGTAAGTCTTCCACGTGAGAGGCACTGTCTTTAACCACTACGCTACCGCAATACATGTTTCAACAGTCGCTAGACAACTTTGAGTATTGTGTTATACTTACTAACGTTTCTTATTAAATGTACCTCCATTATAGCGTCTATGAACTGTATGGCTTTTGCCACTGGCCGTTTTAACAGCTTATTAGCCAGTAATAGGCATACTAGTATCTACTAACTTTTCCTTGCCAGAAAATGTCACAATATAACTGTTCAAATTTTTAGTAAAGGCTTACTAGAACATAATTACTGTATGTTGTAGCCAGCAAAGGTGGTTGTCTATCCTGACCTAAAATGCATGCATGGATGCGTACTATAAAAATCCACAAGAACTGTCGGAATATTACCGTAAACTGTTTTATTTCAGACTTACATTGGATATAAAAAGTCTACACACCCCTGTGAAAATGTCAGGTTTTGTGATGTAAATGAATGAGACAAAGCCAAATCATGTCAGAACTTTTTCCACTTTTAAAGTGAACTATAAAGTAACAAGAACAATACAATTGGAAAAACAACTGAAATCTTCTAGGATGAAAAATAAAAACCTTACAATAACCTGGTAGCATAAAAGTGGAAAAAGTTCTGACATGATTTATCTTTGTCTCAGTTATTTACATAACTAAAACCTGGCATTCTAAAAGGGGTGCGTAGACATGTTATATCCACTGCACCATAATGTAGATATGGAAGGTTTTAGCCAGCAATGTTTTCATCTATACAGAATAATTCATAATGCGTAATTCGCTTTGCTTGGGAGGAGATCCAAACACAGGACTTATAGTTTGCAGGTGTGCTTTACTAACGACTATTTAACAAGGGGAACTCAGTCAGTCAGTCAGTGAGTCACTCAGTGAGAGACATTCACCCTTAACTGGCTCTGCTTAAGCAGTCCTGCAAAAAGTTAGATCAAGCAAATGCAATGAAAAAATACTCACTACAGAGATTCACAGCGGTGCAGTATTGGAGCTAGTCTGTTAAGACCTCTGTTTCCAATGTTTGAGTATCCCAGGTTAAGCTCTGTGAGTATATGAGGGGAGAACTGCAACACATATTCCAAAGCTGCACAGTCCACCACACTGAGCTTAACCTTGAACAAGTTCAGCCTCTTGATCTCTAGTGCTGCCCTGCTGGTTGCTGCTTCCATGTGCAACTCCATCAAGCAGTGATATAAGTTTAGAGCTGTCTGGTTAGCTAGCTTCCTACCCTTAAATTGGGCCTGGAACCAGAGACCCAGCCTAGTGGTAAGATCTTCCTTCACGCCCACCTCCAGAGGGGCCAGCATCAGACCATTCAACTGGCCCCCTATTCTGGTCCGGAGAATCCCCATGAAGAAACGGGTGAACATCTGTAGATTCTCTACTCTTGTCTTGCCTAAGTGGAGGACTTGACTCAGTATTGAGGACAGGGAGGTGGTAGTTGGTGGGATCTCCCCGAAACACCAAAGGTCTAGAGCCTGGATAATGTCTTCTTGCTTTGTGAGGGTAATGCCACAGTACAGGGCAGCCAGATGCTCCTGGACAGTCAAGTGAAAGAAGGAAAACATCTCCACTATATTTTCTTTTAGAGGCACCAGCATCTGACTGAGGAAAGTGTTCTCGATATCTTCTGGCACAAGACCATAATGTTCCAGGTCCTGTCTTTCAAACATGATCTTACTCTTCAGAAGGTTTTCGTAAGCTAACCTTCCCAGGTTCATCAGCTGCTGCCTAACTAGAGAAAGTACCTCCGATCTGGGGGTGCTCCTGTTCGCCTTCCCTTTAAGCGCATGGTGCTTGGCAGCTGTAAATAAGTAGCAGTAGTAAACCTCGCTGACTGTTGTGGGTGGGTTCAGTGATTCATCCTCGTCCTGTTTCTCTATGGAGAAGAACTCAGCCAAAGCGGTACAGATGATATAGCAGTAGAGAGGGATGAAAGAAAGCACAAAGAGGTTGTCATTGCCCAGGATGTAGTCATACACTCTCTCAGACACCTTGGGGTCCTTGTAGAACTTGGTCGTGTACTCCTTCAGCTGGTCCTCCTCGAAACCCAAGACCACGCAGCAACGCTGGAAGAAACGCTTAGGAGCATCCGTGGATGGCCTGGATGTCAGAATGACCGAGGACTCGGGTAGTAGAATGCCCTTGATCAATGCAATCATTAGGTCTGATATGGACACCTTGGAGTCCACTTCGATGTCCCTGTCCTTAGTGTTCCAGTCCAGTTGGTATTTAAACTCGTCCAGGCCATCCAGAATGAATAACAAGGACCCTGGTGAGGCCAGAAGGTCTTTCAGAACAGTTTTGAAGTATCGAAAGCGGTCTCCAAGCAGGTCCAGTAAGCTCAATGGGTCTTTGATCATGTTCAGTTCACGGAAGCGGAGGTCAAATATGCATGTGAACTCACGCATATGCTTCCCCAAGGCCCACTCGTAGACTAGCCTCTGCACTGCGACACTCTTGCCGATCCCGGCAATGCCCTTCACCTTCACTCGCTTTGGGCGGCGCCCTGTGGGGCCTTGGGGGCTCAGGAGATCACATGGTTGGATGCGTTGGCAGGCCTGGTGGGCGTAGATGCGTGCCCGTCGACTGGCTAGGGCGAAGTACTCATGCTGGCTGTTGTCAAATGACTCATTGTCCTCTGTCACAAAGAGATCAGTGTAGCGGATCTCAATATGAGAAGCAGAGTTGGAGGCCTGCCTTCCTCCTTCGGCGTAAGATGTAAGTCGTTCCGTACGTTCCAGAAGTGTATTTTTGTGAGCTAAAAATAGAATAAAGGAAGGGCAATGTACTTACATGCAGCATAGGCATTCATACTAAACCCAGTAACATAGCTCATTTTTCAGTGTTGGAATTAAAGATTTACAATGTCTGTATAATCAAATAAAATAACTATATTTATCACAGTTGTACATAGATCTTGAATTTATCAACTTACCTCTGAGATGAGATGATTTAACACTTTGCCATGGCTTCTGCAAAACATTTTGCAAGTCTTCCACTATTCATTTATAAAGACAAATACATTTGATACATTTGATGCATTTCCAGTATATATCCATATGATGATTTCATTCATCATTTTGAGTATCACTCATGTGAAAGCAGAAATAGTTAACATGCCAGATCTACTGTACTCCCTCAACTAAGAACTTGAGCTAAAAGGTCCCACCTGTCTCAGGGAATCGCTAGAGTACATAATGTCAAGAAAATCCTTGCTGCCAATGGCTCCCTCTACCCAGGACAAATGCCTTCCTCTGCCCTTGCTAGCACTAGTGGCACTGTCAATGCTCATACCCAGACTGTGGTGGATTCCTCAGTACAGCATTGCAGTGCCTTAGACCACTGTGATGCAGTGCCTCTGTCTCTTGTGTCTCCAGTGAGCCTTCTTTCATCTACTTTTCATCTACTTTGTTGTGCGTAGTAGGCCAAAGCTATCCCAAGCAGAGCAGCACCTTGCTTGAAGCAAATGAGGGCTTCACCCACAATGCATTGAAAACAAGTCTAACGTCATCCTTTCAGGACTCTCTTTTCCCAATTACTTTGTAATTGTTTATTCTTGTGTGTTGATTCAGTGTTTGAACTAAGGCAGAATGAATTGCATAATGATGACAATGCATTACCTTTGACTTCTGGGGACACACTGAATTTCATCTTGCCTTTGAACAGTTTTGAAATAAAGCTTTTTGACTTCTTCTCTGTTGAAATAGGAGTGATAAAACTATAAAAAAAACATAACTAGGCATTAGATGAGATGGTATTCTAGACTTTGATCATGGACACTTAATATGTTATCTCACTGAAAGAGTGTTTATTGACTGTTGAACAAGCCACAATAAATTATCTCTTGCCGGTCCACGAATATGTCTGCTGAAATCTTTGCAGTACATTAAAGGATTTGTTTCAGTTCAGTTAATGGCACTACAAGGTTTTAGATTTACTATTGAATACCACAAGCAATTGGGAACCAGTATACCGGATACTGTCAGTAGAAAAATCTGTATCATTAATATACACCAAAAATAGAGTAGGCTCTAGCTTGATAAACACAGGTGTAGACTTCAGAATGTAGTTACATTGCCATCAGACATTTTACCCACGCTTGGCTCACACGGGCAACATCTTATCTGTGAATCAAGCATGATTGGAAGCCTGGATTTAAATAAGCAGCGATGACACCACTACAACTGCAAGCAATTTGAACGTATGTCACCGCTCCCAGGTCAGTTTGTGCTCTGCCAACCAATGCCCATGGGAGTTGTCAGTCTCTAAAGCCAATTTACAGTTGCCATGTAGCCAGCCTTACCTTCCACTCTGACTGCTGTGGCCTCCTGTCTCCTTTCTTCCCCCTTAATGCAATACCTCTCAACCCAGACCTGCAGCTCATCACAGTAGTAGTCCTGCACCTTGTATTGATAACAAACAGTCACAGCCCATCATTACAGCAGTTTCAGGAGCACAGTTAATAAGGTAACCTGATTTGTTAGTGGCAATTTCAGGGGCTTTTTAAATAGGCTAATGTAGTTCATTACAATACACACATTATCAGCCAAAGGTTTGGACACAATACTAATACTGATACTTAATATTTTATTTATTTTCTACTATATTCCACATTGTAGAATAAAAGTGAAGATGTCAGATCACAATGAAATAATACATATGGAATACATTTATATTTTTGATTCTTCAGAGCCAGCCCATCCATTGATCCATATTCACCCACTATGTGTCTCACAAAGACATGGTGGTTAGAACCAAAAATCTGTTTGGTCTCATCAGAACAAAAGACAAATTTCAACTGGTCTAATGTCAATTTTGTGGCCCATGCAAGTCTTATCTTATTGGTCTCTTCTTCCCCTTCAGTAGTGCTTTCTTTGCAGCAATTCAATCTTAAATGCCTGATTCATGCAGTCTCCTCTGATGTTGATGTTGAGATGTGTCTGTTGAACTCTGTGAAGCTTTTTTTTGGACTGCAATCTGAGGTGCAGTTGATTGCCGATTTCTGAGGCTGGTAACTCTAATGAACATATTCTCTGCATCAAAGGCAAGAAGGAATTAAATTCCACAAATTAACTTTTAACAAGGCACACCTGATAATTAAAATGCATCCAGGTGATTACCTCATGAAACAGGTTGAGCGATTGCCAAGGGTGTGCAAGAATCTAAACTATAAAATGTGTCATGCCCTGTCACCTGTTTGTTCTGTCTCACTCCCAGGTGTTCCCAGTTCTCTTGATTGCCCTCTGTGTATTTAACCCAAGTCCTCTGTTTGTTCTGTGACAGTTCATTTTGTGTTCCAATGCCAAGCGTTCCCGCATCTTCTTCCTAGAGTTGTCCTTCCCGTGTCCTGAGCTCCTGCCCACCCTGACTACAATTCCAGCCTACCGTCTGCCAGCCTGATCCACCGAGACACCGGTCACTGACCTACAGCCTGTCCCCAACCAAGAACTTGCTACTTGCCTGCACTACTACACTCCCGCTTTATGAACTGAAACTTGCCTATCCCCGACCTTCTCTAGTCTATCTCTCATTAAACGTGTTGCACCGAGACAAGACCTTGTCCATGTGTGCTTTTGGGTCTAGCCCCTTGGCCTTTACAAAATGTATTTTGATTTGCTTATCACATTTTTGTTTACCATTTGTTATTTCATAGATCTGATGTCTTATTATTCGATTATGTGGAAAATAAAAAAAAATAAAAAATAAAAAATTAATAAATTGAATGAGTAGGTGTGTCCAAACTTTTCACTGGTACTGTACCTGATTGAGGACCTGCAGAAAGCCACGGCTACTCTCCTCAGCGGCGCACACTGTCTCCAAGGCCTGAGCCACAGCGTTGGAGGAGGAACACTCCAACAGGGACAAGTAGTGGACGTGGGAGAGCACCCCGGCGTCACGTAGCCAACGCAGCAGGGGGGCCGGGTGGACACACGTCCACTCAAGGAGCACATCCCGCTGGGAGCGCAAGAGCTGCTGGGCTGCAGAGCTCATTAACTCTATTGTATCCTGTATATTGTGCAATTCGTTATGAAAATAAGGAGAGAGAAATGATTCATTGAGAGTTAGAACTGGTATGAATACTTATACTGTATTTTGTCATTGTCTAACAAATTATTTTGGTTATTAATTTGGTTATTAAACAAAATTTTCATACCCACTAAGAAATGGCAAAACCTCTACAGACGAACAGCATGAGAATGCACAAACATTCTTAAAGTGTGCCCTGTAAACCTTACCTGACACAGAAGATATTCCTACATTTCCAGCAACAGTCTGTAGTTTTGCAGGCTATTTTGATAATTCTCTTGACATGGACATACCATGGAGACTTGTTAAACGGCAGAAAGAGGTGTGACAGCCTCAGAACTACAATAAGAGCTGCCCAAGGAGTCCAAAGTTCAGAGTTCAAATGTCTGGGAGTCTGTTATGTACATTAACTGTACTACTGGGTCAGATTACCTGCCTTCCATTGCTTCAGTAACACTATGCTGGTTGAGGAAACAAACATGTTGTTCACAGCAGTGAAATTAAAATGACTTAATGTAGTATTGTTTTTGAAGGGTGTAAAAATACATCTATAATGGCATATCAAGCCTTCCTAAAGTGAAAATTGCAAACCTAAGAAGATTTTAACACTGTAGTACCCTTTTAATTGGCATTTTATTTTAGAAAATGTAAAGAAAATTCTATGTAGCAATAGTAAAAGCTCACATCATATGTACATCATATGTACTCTGTGAATTGTAATTTGTGAGTAAATCAATGAAACAAAATGTGTCATTGTGAAATACTCCTTTGATTTGAACTCACTTTCAAATGGATTTTATTGTGTTCATTGTGATCCCATATGATCCAGCTCAATAAAGATTAACAACTCAAATAATGGCATGAAGGGCAGATCACACAAATTATTTCAATTAACTTCGATTTCAGTTTTCCAATCAGTGTATTGAATCTCAGTCTCCTTAATATCAATCAGTGTAATGAATCTCAGTCTCCTTAATATCAATCTAAGCTTGGTTATCATGCATGAATACAAAACGAGCTGCATAAAGAACATGTGCACAGCTTGGATTGAAGTCAGTGAGAAGAGATAATGTGGAGAGGAAACAGCAAAAGGCATGAGTGTGAGTCACTCAAATCCTTGTGCACCTCCTCACAAACATTACTGCCCCTTACTGTGTTTTCATTTTATTCTGTTAAATTCTGCACACACACACACACACACACACACACACACACACATACACACACACAACGTATAAGCTAATTGTAAGTGGTGTGCTAACCAAGGGCTGAACTATAGGTCTATGTACTACAATGATGTTCTGACCAACCAGGCAAATAAAGTAGATATATTTAGACAGGTGTTAACTTAGCTTAAAAATTGCGAACTTTTGAGGAAACCATGTGTATTCTTGATATTATGAAATCAATCCAACTTCCTTCTTTACTCTCCTTCCATCAGGCCATCCTTTCCTCTGCTGTCTACTGAGCTTCTGGCCATGGGTCTGGGGAAAATGCTTCTGCTGCTGAGTACTGGGATATTTGGTGAGTTTGTTATGATTTTGTAATTAAATATAACAAGCAGGTTTTAATCACTAGAATAGAGGTTTAGTCACATTGTAATTTTAACCTATGGAGTTTCCCATCAAGAGGCCTAGTACCATTTTATTAATCTTAAAGCAGCTCCTTAACTGGAAAATGTCACCCTGCTTAAACTGGGTGCTTTGAATTCTAAATTCTGATTGGCTGAAAGTCCTGGTATATGTAAGAAATTTAACACATGAAAGACAGCGTTATGAGAGTAAGGCATCCCCAAGATGCCTTATAGCTCGTATGAACCGGTTACCAATGCAGTTAGAGCAGTAAAAAGTATTGGGATGTCATACAAGTGGTGTACAGTCTTAATACAATGGCAATCGGCAAATCAGAAGGACCAATTGATTTATAGGAGACTACATACCCTGGTTATGAAATTACATAACTTTTACTATTCTAGTTGCATTGGTTATAATGGAAGTAAGGTACCTTTGGCGT
Organism: Esox niger; assembly: GCA_016801105.1. Classification (NCBI taxonomy): domain Eukaryota; kingdom Metazoa; phylum Chordata; class Actinopteri; order Esociformes; family Esocidae; genus Esox; species Esox niger. Next base: position 26,575 of record JACXGJ010002141.1, on the reverse strand, counting down.
ATGTGGTATTTGGCGAATATACCACAGCTGATAACTATATCCAGGCACTCCACGATGCATTGCACATAGGAGACCTTAGCCCTTGTGTCTTTTTGCTGAAATATACAGTTGAATATGGTGTGCTTGTCAATGTTTGAACTGAGCTAAAGTACATGATCCATTATGCATTATTTCTCAGGCCTACTGTGACAATTACATTTGAGAAAATGACTGTCCTGTACTCTTCATTTATTCCCGCTAATTGTACAGTTGTGTATTCAATTATGTTGGCAGTGAAAAAATAAGTCAGTAAATTACAGAGACCATGTAAGTATATTAGTTGGACAATTTAAGCAAAGCAGTTGCATGTTTCTTCCCCTTTTCTAAATTTAGATTTAGATTCCACTAGATTGTGGAATGTTTCCACATGTGACATTGTGACAGACTGCCCAGACTACTGACCGGATTGACTGAAGTTCAATCTTTTTCACTTCCTGAAAATGTAACTATACTGACGTTCCTCAATAGCAACAAACTCAAATATTATGTCAGCTATTATATGGAGCTACAATTATGTAGTTGTGTGTAACATCTAGCAACCAGGGACATATTTGCATAATTGGGCTTCAGCTGTGTAGCTCATATCTCTCTAATAACCCTTTCCAGCAAGCCTGTGTAGAGACAGCCATGCCACCTCTCCCGTTCCCTCCATTCCAGTGGAAGATGTCCATGCCCTGGCAGGCTTTTGCGCGGTCATACCTTGCTCCTTCACTCCTCCGGCCTCTAAGCCCACTTTTCCCAGGCATAGAGAGGTGGTGGATGTGAGGCTGCGCCACAAGACAAAGAACATCTTCCCGCTGTGGACTACAGCTTTCAGCACACAGGACAAATCTGCGTCACTACGGGGTGAAACCGCCAAGGGAGACTGCTCTGTGCTGATCGACAAGGTCACCCTGGATGACTCCCGTACCTATGATCTGTCCCTGAAGGGCCGTGAGGAGAAGGGCTGGGGGAGGGGCAGGAATGTCAACCTTATAGTGTCAAGTGAGTCTAATTTCACTGAGATTCTGTAACTGCGTTCATTCTATTTGAGTTCAGTTATTGTGAATTGTGAAATAGTGATTTTATTGAGCACTTTTTAATTAAACGCCTGCAGTGGATATAAAAAACGTACACACCCCTGTTAAAATGCCAGGTGTTTGTGATTTAAAAAAATGAGACAAAGATAAATCATGTCAGAACTTTTGAATGGACAGCTGAATGCCAAAATTGCCTGGTATTTGGAACTGTTCATAATTCCCTACACCGTGACTAAGGTCCCAGTTCCAACTGAAGAAAAACAGCCCCAAAGCATGATGCTGCCACCACCGTGCTTCACTATGGTGTTCTTTGGGTGATGTGCTGTGTTGTTTTTGTCAAACATACTTATTGGAATTACGGCCAGAAAGTTCTACCTTGGTTTCATCAGACCATAACACATTTTCCCACATGCTTTTGGGAGACTTAGTGTATGTATTTGCAAACATAAGCCAGGCTTGGATGTTTTTCTTTGCTAGAAAAGGCTTCCGTCTTGCCACCCTACCCCATAGCCCATTCATATGAAGAATACGGGAGATTGTTTTCACATGTAGCACACAGCCAGGACCAGCTACTATATTGTTGCTATAGGCCTCCCTGACCAGTTTTTATCTAGTCTTTTCATCAATTTTGAAGGGGTGTCCAGTTCTTGGCAATTGCTCTGTTGTGCCATATTGTCTCCACTTGATGATGACTGTCTTCACTGTGTTCCATGGTGTATCTTATGCTTTGGAAACTCTTGTGTAACCTTCTTTTGTACTGATATCTTTCAGCAATACAATCACTCTGATGCTTTGGAAGCTCCCTGCGGACCATGACTTTTGCTCTGAGATGCAACTAAGAAAATATCAAGAAAATCCTAATAGAACAGCTGAGCTTTATTTGTGATTAATCAGAGTCACTTTAAATGATAATAAGTGACTCCTTTTAATAAGGTGTGCACACTTATGCAACCAGGCAATTGTATATTTTTTTCTCCCTCAACGATTTCAGTTTGTTTTTCATTTGAATTGTTCACTTTATAGGTCACATTAAAAGTGGAACATGTTCTCAGATCTTAGTCTCATTCTTTTATATCACAAAAAATGGCGTATTAACAGGAGTGTGTAGACTTTTTGTATACTTACTTCTACACGTGAGTTGGATTATCTATACTGCTAACAGAACAACAATAATAAAATCTATTTCAAGGTAGACAATATCCAACTGCCCAGTTTCCAATTTCCTCTGTCTCCTCACTGACAGAATCCCCAGATCCCCCAGTTATCAGCTCTACGGGGCCGGTGACAGAAGGACAGGTGGTGGCTCTAAACTGCAGCATCAGTTACTCCTGTCCCTCCAAAGCCCCCACTCTTCAGTGGCAGTGGGAGGCAGGGACCCTGGTGAACTATAGCATGTACAGGGAGCAACAGGCACCGAAGACTCTGGACCAGAATCTCACCATATGGTCCGCTCTCACCTTCACTGCATCCCGCCGAATCAAAACCAAAGTCAGATGTGAGGCAGTATTTCCAGACGACAGGAAATCGTTTGTGGTAATGGATCTCCATGTGTCATGTAAGTTCATTTCTGTAATGTGCCGTGCTAATTCTCCGATGTTGAAACATGTTTAAAATGTCTCTGCATTATATTGATTACAGATAATAAATAATAACATAATAGTGAAAATAATAAATAACTGATAAAAGTAAATCAGCATTGGGGAACTGATCCTATGTCAACACTCGTAGTCTTGAGATAATTTATGATCAGGGGTCTTGCTACTGTCTCTCCAACAGTTCCTCCAGAAGACGTCTTGGTCCACATTCATACCTTTTCTGTCCAGGAGGGGGCAAACGCATTGCTGTCCTGCTCATGTAAAGCGGACCCTCCCGTGTCAAAGTATAAGTGGTCCTATACTCAACATGGTCTAACTTTTAACCTCCCCGAGCACACACAAATGGTCCGAGTGTTCAACGTGACCCGGGACATGAAGGTCCGCTGCATGGCGCAGAACCCAATTGGACGGGCAGAGTCCAAACCTACATCCCTAAACATTCAATGTAAGCCTATTCTTCCATTGTCGTTATGGACGATTGTAAAAGTTGCGTTCTATTCCGTGAAATGGATTCGAATGGCTGCTTTGTGTACAGATACCATCACCACCAAATATATTAGCTTCTTTGCACCTTTCAGGGTGAAGACATTACATCCTCTATGTTCTTTTACAACCCTGTTTCCAAAGTTGGGACGTTGCATAATAACATAATATAAACAGAATGAAATCATGGGCAAATCTTGTATCCATATTTTATTGAAAATAGTACCAAGACAACATACAAAACGTTGAAATAGAGAATTGTTTTGTCCTTGGAAAAATACATGCCAATTTTTACTTTGTGCCAGCAATACTTTTTAAAAACATTGCGACAGAGACACTGTGTTGCATCACCTCCTCTTTTACCAAAACTCTATAAGTGTTTGGGAACTGAGACAACTGCTGTTGTTTTGAAAGTGAAATGTTTTTCCATTCACGCTTGCTAAAGAATTTCAGCTTCTTAAATGTTCAGGGTCTCCTTTGCCGTATTTTTCATTTCATAATGTGCAAACTGTTTTCAATGGGTGACACAACAGGCAGGACATTTTAGCATCTGTACTCTTTCACCGCAGAGCCACGCTGTTGTAATACGTGCAGAATGTGGATTGGCATTGTCTTGCTGTGAATAAGCAAGGCCTTCTCTGGAAAATACATTGTCTGGATGGCAGCATATGTTGCTCCAAAACCTGTATATATTGTTCAGCATTAATGGTGCTTCCACATATGTGCAAATCACTCATGCCATGTGAACTAATACACCCTCATTCCATCATGGATGCTGGCTTTTGAACTGTGTGCTGTTAACAAACCAGATGGTCTCCTCTTTAGACTGGAGGACGCGCCTTCCATGATTCCCAAAAATATTTGTATTTTTTATTTGTCAGAATCAAGGAAATTTTTCTACTTGGCTTCAGTACATCTCATATGAGTCTGGACCCAGAGAACGCGGCAGTGTTTCTGGATCTTGTTTATATATGGTTACTACTATGGTTACTACTTTGCATAGCAGAGTTCTAACTGCCATTTGTGAATGCAGCTGCATACTGACAATGGTTTTTGGAAGTTTTCCTGAGCCTATGCAGTAATTTCCAATTCTGAATTGTGTCTGTTTTTAATCCCTGAGGGCCTGAAGATCACGGCCATCCAATATTGGTTTCCGGCCTTGTCTCTTGCATACAGAGATTTCTCCAGATTTTCTGAATCTTTTAATGATATTATATACCATAGATGATGAGGTCCCCACATTTATGCTGAGAAACTTTATTTAAAAATTGTTGCACTATTTGCCTGCCCAGTCTTTGACAGAGTAGTGAACCCCTCCACATCTTTAGTTCTGACAGGCCCATCCTCTCTGGAATGACTTTTTAACCTGTTGCCAACTGACCCAATTAATTGTGTGATATTCCACCATGTTTAGTTTTTTAGCATTACATTACTTTTACAGTCTTTTGTTGCCTCTGTCCCAGCTTTTTTGAAACGTCTTACGGCATCAAATTCAAAGTGAGCATACATTTTTCAAGAAACCAGGAGGTCTAAGTCTCAGCTATTAATTCTGTTTTCATTCACATTTCATATAGTGTCCCAACTGAAACAGGGTTGTACATTGTCCCGAATTGGTCTTGCCACATGTTTTAAATACAAAATATTTGAAAATCAATTTTGCATTGTTGAAATTACAAGGCATTACTGGCATTTTTCCAGAATAGTGAAAGGGTGCCAATGTATATGTCTGCAGCTTCATTCTAAAATAATCACATTCTGAATTGGTAAGCTACAATATAAAAAAATGGGTACCGCAAATACGATAAGCACAGATTAGAGCCTGGCTACTCTACGTACATCCCTCGAGTCACCTTTCGCAATGTGTGCCACTCCCCCTTTCCCCAGACAAGCCTTTCATCCTCCCTGTCTTCTCCTCCTGTGTTCTTCCTCGAGTCACCTTTCACAATACTATCTCTAAGTATTTCCCTCTCTATCCCTATTTCGGCAAAATAGCCACAGACGACTCTGAACAAATTTGAATGTTACCAAGGTCAAACTCAGGTTTGGGTTGGACCTCGGATTTAATGTAAATGTTGTGCCCCTCCCCCTTTCCCCAGACAAACCTGTCATCCTCCCTGTCTCCTCCTTCTGTGTGGTTGAGGGCTCGGTGGTCCTGTGTCGCTGCTCTGTGGACTCCAACCCGCGGTCTGCGGTCACTTGGAGCGTCAACGAGAGTGTTCCACCGTATGATTATAACACATCAGTGAGTTGGAAGAACGGCACTCTGACTGCCCAGCTAAGGGGACACATGCATGTCCCACTGAGGGTGGTCTGCTTTGCCATCAATGCACTGGGCAATGACTCGCAAACACTGCTTTACTCAGAGGAGGGTAAGCGCTCTTATATAGTCTGTGAATATTGAACATAGTAAAATATACTGGTGTTGATAGTGTGACAACCAACCCTGCTCTGTTATGGTTATTAAGTCCTACGTTGTTGTACTTAAAGTACACTTACTGTATACCCTAATGGTTCGCTAAAATATTGATGCTGTCTGAAGGAGGGTGTTTGTTTCCTCATCTTTGTGGTTGTGGTTGACTGACAGGTTTTCTTCCGTGGAGAGTAATACACGCAGCTGGCATCTCATTGGTTGCCTCCCTCGTCTTACTACTCCTCTTGTTCTGCTGTCGACGAAAGAGGGGAAAGTAAGAGACAATCTCGTTCGTGAGAGTAACTTTGCTCTGACTTCCCTAACGCCTGCCACCAATCTAAATTCACTTTTGTCTGATGGCTTCCCAAAATAGATGTGTCTTGTTTTACGTAACACTGAATAGAAACATGAAAGAGGAACTATTTATCAAAATTGTAAATGGGAGAAATTCGAATGGGAGAAACCTTCAACCTTAGAATATTTTTTTTCCTGTGGATGTCCTCTAATCCAAAGTCTTTGTACATCTTCTTTGGTCTTTTAAAGACGTGAGCTGACCTGCAGACCTTCAGTATTGCCCAAAAGCATGGGGATCTACCAAGATCGGATGCCCGTTTACATCAACTGCACTGAGGTCACACATATCTACACCAATGGCAGCTACCAACTGGTCTACCAGAACTGCACTCCTTGCTTTGTCAAGACCAAACAGGTAGAACCTCTTGTTCTGTAAAAAGACCATATACAGTTGTGCTCAAAAGTTTGCATACCCTTGGATAATTGGTAACATACAGCTCTGGAAAACAATCTGAAAACACTGCACGTTTTTCTTTACTTTCCAAAAAAGTCAAGAAGGACTTTTTATATTCTTTTCCATCTGTATAAAGTTTTGACAGTTATTTTATGCTCCCCATAGCTCAGTATCTAGCCTGCTCAGTGCTAACAAACTCATTGACTATTGATACACAGACACTAATTGCAATTTAAAAAGCCACAGGTTTGGGAAATTCACCTTTAATTGCCATATTCATCTTATATGTCACCTTTTGTGTCTGTAACAAGGCCAAACATTCAAAGGTATGTAAACTTTTGATCCGGGCCATTTGGGTGATTTCTGTTCTCATTATGATTTAAAAAGGAGCCAAAGAACTATGTGATAATAAATGGCTTCATATGATCACTATCCTTAAATATTTTGTGCTTGCATGATCAGTCATATTTTCAAAATCAATGTTAAAATGTCACTATTTCTGTCAGGGTATGTACATGTATGAGCACAACTGTAACATGAATATGGGAATGCTACAATCCAATACATTAATCGTATCTGCCCATAGAAACAAACATTTCCCATTGACTGATTCATTAAACCCCAGTCCTATTGTGTCCTAGACCCGTCCAATAGGGAGGCGGGGAGGGGAAAGAAGAGGAGCAGAGAGGCGAGGTGAAAGAGGGGAGCATAGAAGAGCAGGAGAAAATCGAGAGGGAATGGTGGACAGAGAATTGAGAGAGAGACAGAGCCCTTCATCCAGCGATACTAACACTGAAACAGCTATCTACCTGGAGATCATCTGAGTTCATCTGTCAGTTATTGACATCATGAATATCTTTGGTCCAGATTGTAAGTGCATGGAAAGTGGGTGCTTGCAGAATCCAAAACTTTATTATTTCTTTATTATCAGACAGAAAGCAGTGGTCAACTGTATATAAATCATTTGAATTAATAAAATTGTGAAATTATGATGTAGAAAAAGGTATTTGATCCCCTGATGATTTTGGATGAGTATTCTAGCATGACAATGATCCAAAACACATGGCCAAGTAAACTAAAGAGTGGTTCAAGAAGAACCACATAAGGACCTGGAGTGGCCTAGCCTGTCTCCAGACCTTAATCCCATAGAGGAGGGAGCTGAAAGTTCGAGTTGCCAAATGTCAGCCTCGAAGCCTTAATGATTTGGAAAATATCTACAAAGAGGAGTGGGACAAAATCCCTCCTGAAATGTGTAGAAACCTGATGGCCAACTACAAGAAACATCTGACCTCTGTGATTGCCAACAAGGGTTTTTCCACCAAGTACTAATTAATGTTTTGCAGAGGGGTCAAATATTTCTTTCCCTCATTAAAATGCAAATCAAGCTTTTTTTTTACCTGCGTTTCTCTTGATTTTTTTGTTGTTATTCTGTCTCTCCTTGTTCAAATAAAACTACCATTAAAATTATACACTGATCTTTTTTTTTCAGTGGGCAAATGTACAAAATCAGCAGGGGATCAAACACTTTCTTTCACTCACTGTACCAAACCTATCAGTCATAACATTATGACCACTGACAGGTGAAGTGAATAACACTAAGATTCTTATTACCATGGCACCTGTCAGTGAGTGGGACATACAGCTCTGGAAAAAAAATAAGAGACCACTGCACCAAAGAAGGTTTTGAGTGAGGAACAGAAGTGTTAAAATTAAGAGACCACTGCAATCTGAACACTTCTATTTCTTACTCAAAACTTTCCTCTTCAGCTTTTTTGAAAAGGAAAGAAAAGGGTGGAGTGGTCTCTTAAGCATTCTGTCCTCAAAGTTGATGTGTTAGAAGCAGGAATAATGGGCCAGCGTAAGGCTCTGAGAAACTTTGACAAGGGCCAAATTGTGATGTCTAGATGACTGGGTTAGAGCATCTCCAAAACTGAAGCCCTTGTGGGGTGTTCCCGGTCTGCAGTAGCTTGTACCTATAAAATGTGGGCCAAAAAAGGAAAAGGGGTGAACCAGCGACAGGGTCATGGGTGGCCAAGGCACACTGATGCATATGGGGAGCAAAGGCTGGCCCATGTGGTCAAGTCCAACAAATGAACTACTGTAGTCCAAACTGCTGAAATGTTCATGCTGGTGCTGATAGAGAGGTATCAGAACACACAGTGCATTGCAGTTTGTTGCGCATGGGGCTGCATAGCCACAGACCAGTCAGGGTGCCCATGCTGACCCCTGTCCACTGCTAAAAGCACCTACAATGGGCATGTGAGCATCAGAACTGGACCATGGAGCTGTGGAAGGAAGTGGCATGGTCTGATGAATCACGTTTCCTTTTACATTATGTGGATGGCCGGGCGCGTTTATGTCGCTTACCTGGAAAACACATGGCACCAGGATGCACTATGGTCATAATGTTATTGCTGATCGGTGTATGTGCTCCATGAAATATTGTATTACATTTATTAAAGAAGTGTACACTTACATCATCATTGAAGCGGGCCATTACGTCATCATTGTATGGTGGTGGATGATAACTTTGATGCACTTTTAATTACACAGTTGTTTCATGTGGTATGATGTTACAGTATTTTATGCATTATGTCTGTATAATAACCTTGTATCATATGGGATTTTACCACGATAATTGTTTTATTATCCTCTATTATAAAGCAATAACTGTATGTTTTCCGAGCAATTGTTCAATGCAGAAGTATATTTATTTGTCACTGTGGACCAACAACTGTACATGAAGAGATACAAAGGTGCCTCTTGCTGCCCATACCAAGAGCATTGATTGGTGATTATTGAAAAAAATCCAATGTGAATACATGTGCATAAATGGTTGCAGTACGTATGTTCTGGTCCTAAACTCCTTCGACAAATAAAGATGTTATCTGTGCTCCTAATTTGGATAAGAAAGCCTACTACGTTCCTTTAACAACAGACATGAAAAACAACCGAATACAGTCTAGTCAGGAGGAGACTGATACGGTTAACAAAACTATTGTTTTGATTGGCTAAAAATAATTAACAGGAAGTTACGTCGAACGTTGTGAATCGAGAGGGATTTTGACGTTCAATTTAATGGTCACATTTTCAACCTAAAATACGTTTACTCTTATTCTTCGCCTTTACATTATAATCATATTCACAGGGAATTAAAATACAATGCAGAGACAAAGACAATGTCAAACTGTATGCTTGTATAGAACATTTAAAGGCGTTTTATTTGCTATGGACTAGCCAGCTAACTATGAACGTGTTCCATTGTCTGCTACTTGTTACCCAACCACTTGCTAGTTAGCTAGCCTATTACCGTCTATAACTTAAAAACACTAATAACTTGTCACTGCACCTCTTCGACAAAAGTCAAGTGACTTACGCAACATGCCGGAGATAAAACTCAAGCACATCGTGTCTTGCAGCACGGAAGACAATGTAAGTTGTCCAACTAGCTAAGCTAAATTGTTAGCCTGCTACCTGCAGTATAATAACTTGTCAGCTGTTTAGCTTGCTAGCTGCATAGTTTTCTTTACATTTTCTGCTGATTGAGAGATTATGTTGACTCTGTTTTCCTATATTTACAGTCACTGTTAATTTATTTAATTGTAGTCAAACCAGAATTCAAATAATCATTGTAATAGTTCTGCCTTGTATTTGCATGCGATACCAAGTAATCATTCTTGAATCTGATGTGTTATTGAAAGCAAACAGTAGCTAACTACAGTTTCCACTTGTAACAACAGAAGTTTGTATTATACTTTGGTGTAGTTAGTTCTGATCTTCTTGCATTACAGACTCACAAGGCTGATAACCTGCTGAGTTCTGACACCTACAGGAAATGGAAAGCAGCAAGGCCTGGGGAGAAACAAACCTCAGTTATTATTCAGGTGTGCCTAAAAATCAGGCTTTTATCTTTTTCCCATGCGTTATCCATCTGTCACATGTTCCCAGAGACAATACTTTTATTGACAAGCCAGAATGTTGACTAAAATAGAGTACTAAATGTATTCTTAAATGCAAAATCCTTTACCTGTCATCTGTCTGGTTTGTTATTGGTCAGTAGGAAGTGCAGATTAATTGTCCAAAGTAATGTTTTAGTTACTATGTTTTGGGAAGCATGACTTGTATTTCTAGTTTGGATTTTCAAACTCCTGATGTGATGGGAAGAGGAAAGAATGAGAGATTTGTTTTTCTGCCATTGTTTTGAAAATGCAAACCAGAAATGGTAACATCAGAACCATATGCAAAGTGGATATTATCTCGGATTACGTCTTATATAAACCAATCAGTGTACAACAAAATACAGTTAATCTGTTCAGTCTTCAGGGAACAGTTAAAAAAAAGATAGATTAATCCTTAAGTATTAAACCGATTAGATAGCGTTGAATGTATACTAATAGTATTACTTATTTATTTTTTGGTAATTCCATTTGGATGCATTCCACTCAATCCAGTATTTGAAATTTGAATAGATAGGATTTAAATATTCAGTAGTAAATTGAATACAGCATTCATTCAAACTGTGTTACAGACTGTATGAAATATTAACCAGCATTTTATGTAGCAATTGAATTCCTTGTTGTGATTTTAACAGTTTTGTTCTTTCTAACCAATTTAGTTTTTCCCCATTGTTTCAGTTTGAGAAAGAAGAGCAGGTGCACAGCATAGACATAGGAAATGAAGGTTCTGCTTTCATTGAGGTGCTGGTAGGACACTCAACCTCTGTGAAAGACCAGGACTTTGAGGTATGCCAATGTATTCCAGTTCATAGTATTTGTGGTAGAGCTTGTAGTAGTTTCGGCTTTAATGTCGTTGCCTACCAACATACTTAATTTGGGAGAAAATATCTTTCACGGTTTGAAAAAAATCTGCCTGACTAGCTATGGTAATGGAACAAACATGCCACTGTGCACGATTAATAAATACTTCAATGTTCTGACACAGGCTGTACCTTGAAATCAGAAATAGCTGTAAAAAAACATTAACTTGTTTTATATTCAGTTAGTTTATTAACACTATGTGATTATTTTTCATTCTCTATTCTGAATTGAAATTATCTCCGCTGTTCAGACCCTATTTGGTAGTTGCGAATCATTCTAATAATGCTTTGTAATTGTATTTTTGGCAAAAATATATTTAAATTTTTATACAAATCATGCAATAATTTTTCTACTTCTCGCAGGTTCTGCTGGTCACGTCCTCCTTCATGTCCCCAACAGAGAGCCGCAACAGCACCAACACCAACCGAGTGCGCTTCTTTGGCCATAACCAGCTGGTGAAGGCTCACGCCCAGGAGAAATGGGACCGTGTCAAGATTGTATGCAGCCAGCCATATAGCAAGGTGAGTTGCACGCCACCAAGAACCTGTGGTCAGAGAGCATAGTGATTCCAAATGCCATACATTCGTCCATTGGCATTAAAGGTGTTTCTTCAAGGTATTCTCTTATGATAAACATTTACACTGCAGGAAAAATTTGCCCTTCAGTAAACGCTATGAATGTGTTGGGTCATATGAGACCATTTCTGAAGGTGTCATCTGGCCTAATGCCCATTCTCTTGAATGAGTAAGTATGTCCAAACTTTTGGCTGGTGCTGTATATGTTGTTTATTGTAATTATATGATGAAACTGGGTCTTCTGCTGCACTTCTAGCCAATGTGTGTTGTCTTTGATGAATGTACCCTGCTGCTGCTATTTTATACAATGAACAAATTGTTAATAATTATGTTACATATTTTTGCACTGTCTCAGGAATTGTACAGGCAAGCCCGGTAGCTCCTATGAGTTGATGATCCAACCATAGACAGGCATAGCATTAGCATTTTGCTGAACATTTATTTGCCAGATATCCTGTTAGGTTATCACTTCAGTGATGCATTAATTAAAGAGTACCTTGAAGCCTTTAGTGTTGGATAATTGAGAATTGTTAATGAGATTTCGGGCCTGAACAAGTGAAAACTGCATGTGTCAATGAATGACACAGATAAGAGCTCAATTAAAGCATACACTTCATTTTATTTGTGTGGTGTAAAATGAAAAACAGACCCGCTATGTTATTGATAGGAATCCACGTTCACTCATGTGGGAATACTTTATTTTTTAAGGTAGCACTGTGAAATAGCATTTCTGTTTATTTTTAATGAATGATTGCTAAGCATAATCTTTGTCATTTATAGACTTTGGTTACCTTTATCTGTCAGATTTCAAATATATAAATAACGGCTTTCCAGTGGGTGTACTTATTTTTTTTACATGATATTACTTTCAATGACCCCTGAAATTTTCAACACATACTGTAGACACAGACCAACTTAATGATTGATTTTTGACAAACATTACAAGAAAAGGCTACTCTTTTCACTCTTCACAGACTGCATATTTAAGTAGATGAAATCAGTGTAAACTGCTAATTTTTTTCATCCTGGATCCATTAATGTAAAGCTTTGATAAAAAATTCTATATCACTTACAAATTATACAGTAAAATTAGAAATCATCAAATACTTCTCCACAGCACTGTAAATTTATATTGTATATGATATACATATCAAATAATTTGACTGTTGCCGCATTTCCACGGGTGCTTTACCCCGTTACCAGGGCTACACCAGTGATTTATGCTAATGAAGGCTCCAGAATTTTCTGTTTCCACTTTACATTTGGTAGCCAGGACTTAAGGAGTGTAACCGGTGTATCCATTGTTTCATTTAATAAGTATTTTGTCAACTATCTACCTATAATAGAAGGATTTGGGAGAAATCTGAGGTTATTTTGTGTTGTTATAGGTTCTGCAGGCTACATATCAGTCTCAGTGCTCCATTTTTCTATTGATTTAATGGCATCTTATCACCTTCAGTCGTTCCAACTCCATTAAGAGAAGCCTAAAGCAAATTGTTAAATGGGATGAAAACCATTAAGAGAAGCCTAAAGCAAATGATACACATTGCCATTCGAAGAGAACGACATGCCACGTTTTCACAGCATGTAACGCACCAATCCAAAAACTCCGCCCTAAGTCCTAGAGTCCGGGACATGGCACCAAGTTAGAGCCGGGCTACTGTGCCCTGGCCTAGTGGCCGACTGGCCAGTGTCTGTGGAAACAAAAATAAATCTAGACTTTAGGGTTAAACACCATTGTTTGGCACCGATGGAAACACAGCATGAATTAATTGACTGGTTTTATTTTCACTGTCAGACAATAGCATATGGACTGGCCTTTGTGAAGTTCCATTCACCACCCGACAAAAGTGATCCACGACCCACAACTCCTCCAGTAAGAGAAACTCTGCTTCTATTCCTATTTAAAGCCCTGTGATTTGCCCATGTTTTGAATTCATTTGGGTTGAAGCGGAATGCTGGACAATTTTTCAACAGATTCCTGTAGCTTGTTCCTTCTAAATCTGCATTTATTTTGAATTTATGCTCTGAACAGCTTTAAGTACACTGTCATTTCCCCAAATCTTCTCTCCCAAAATGAATATCCCTATGACAGAAACTGACTAAACTGGGCCAGTTCCGAGTGAAGGACGACTCCCCCTCGGCCGGCCCTAGTCTACAGCCGGGCGCCCTCTTCTTCAATAGAGAGAGCACCTCCAAATCCAGCCCAGCACCCAAAGGTAAGCCTGCTGGTACTGTGTAAGGTTTCTGATAGGCATGTATGTGTACTGACCGAATGGTAGATTATATAAGGTCTGCTGAGGGGGTGCATAATGGCCTCCCTTGTCGTGGAAAATCAACCACTTTTTACTAAAAGCAAATGCACCTCAACTCAGGACTTTGTGAATCCAATAGACTTTAATGAAAATCATACAATAATGACAGACATTAAAGCCAGGTCCTTCTGCAGATACACCCCCAATGTTCTAAGTCCGGACCATGGGTTTTATACAGAACTTTCACACATTACGCCATCTGACTTTGGTTGGCAACCCCCCTGAGTGGGGTGCGCTTCTTATCTTCTACCTCCCCGAATGCTCGTAATTTGCGACAGTAATTCACATCCTCCTTATGGTTCATACTTGGGTCATGTCCATCATTGTCCACAAAGTAAGTGTTACGTTAAGCTCATGGGCCACACTCAGGTCATCTCTTATCTCAGAGTACACTTTATGACAAGCTCATGGGCCACACTCTGGACACCCCAACTGTGGATACAAAGGCAGTAAACTTTAGAAATACCCCTCTCTGGGTTCAAGGTAATTGCCTGCTCATGACTCATCTCTCAGCATAAGACATATACACTCACCTAAAGGATTATTAGGAACACCATACTAATACTGTGTTTGACCCCCTTTCGCCTTCAGAACTGCCTTAATTCTACGTGGCATTGATTCAACAAGGTGCTTTAAGCATTCTTTAGAAATGTTGGGCCATATTGATAGGATAACATCTTGCAGTTGATGGAGATTTGTGGGATGCACATCCAGGGCACGAAGCTCCCGTTCCACCACATCCCAAAGATGCTATATTGGGTTAAGATCTGGTGACTATGGGGGCCATTTTAGTACAGTGAGGTCATTGTCATGTTCAAGAAACCAATCTGAAATGATTCGAGCTTTGTGACATGGTGCATTATCCTGCTGGAAGTAGCCATCAGAGGATGGGTACATGGTGGCCATAAAGGGATGGACATGGTCAGAAACAATGCTCAGGTCGGCCGTGGCATTTAAACGATGCCCAATTGGCACTAAGGGGCCTAAAGTGTGCCAAGAAAACATCCCCCACACCATTACACCACCACCACCAGCCTGCACAATGGTAACAAGGCATGATGGATCCATGTTCTCATTCTGTTTACGCCAAATTCTGACTCTACCATCTGAATGTCTCAACAGAAATCGAGACTCATCAGATCAGGCAAAATTTTTTGTGAGCTCTTGCAAATTGTAGCCTCTTTTTCCTATTTGTAGTGGAGATGCGTGGTACACAGTGGGGTCTTCTGCTGTTGTAGCCCATCCGCCTAAAGGTTGTGCGTGTTGTGGCTTCACAAATGCTTTGCTGCATACCTCGGTTGTAACGAGTGGTTATTTCAGTCAAAGTTGCTCCTCTATCAGCTTGAATCAGTCGGCCCATTCTCCTCTGACCTCTAGCATCGACAAGGCATTTTCGCCCACAGGATTGCCGCATACTGGATGTTGTTCCCTTTTCACACCATTCTTTGTAAACCCTAGAAATGGTTTTGCGTGAAAATCCCAGTAACTGAGCAGATTGTGAAATACTCAGACCGGCCGGTCTGGCACCAAAAACCATGCCACGCTCAAAATTGCTTGAATCACCTTTCTATCCCATTCTGACATTCAGTTTTGAGTTCAGGAGATTGTCTTGACCAGGACCACACCTCTAAATGCATTGAAGCAACTGCCATGTGATTGGTTGATTAGATAATTGCATTAATGAGAAATTGAACAGGTGTTCCTAATAATCCTTTTGGTGAGTGTATATTATGATGAACATAGACATTATCTGTATGTGTAATTCGTCATATCCCAGAAGTCCACATTAATATGTTTCTAATAAAACTACATGTTTATACATTGCACATTAATATTTTCATAAGTGTAAGGTTATTTATGCATTTTATAGAAATATCCCCCACACCCTCCACAGTCTCACCGCAGACGGAGAAGCTGAGCTATGCAGCGGCTGCCCTGCAGTCAGTGTCTGGGTCCGGCCCCTCCTTAGCCCGGACGTCCTCCACCTCCCCCTCACCACAGGTAAGAGGCAGGGAATGGCGTCCCTTGGTCCCAACTGGTGAACCTTTGAGATTCAGGGCTCTTCTGGGAAACAGACCTTTGGTTGCAGAATAACTCCTTGTTAACATAAACAGACCTTCATTTCCAAGTATGATGCTACTTGTTTCAAATGTCATCTCATTGTCTCTGTACTGGTCTGTTTTGACCAGTGCCTTATGCAGCCATATTAAAATCAGGTACCGGGTGTTTGTTTTTTACCCTTTCAGCAGTGATTGGTAGACTGGGCCCTATTATCGAATGTGGATTAACAAGTTACCTCTTGTTCCTTAGGTTGACCATTAGGACACATTACTTAAAAAATCTGTTGTTCCTTGTCTTTAACAGGCACCGGCAAAGAGGAAGTTTGAGTTCACTAAGGAGCGACAGTCTGCTCCTGCTCCGCCCCCCTCAAAGAAACCCAGTCCCATGGGCTCCCCTGAACGAGGCTCTACCACCCCCAAACCAAAGACCAAACCCAGCCCCCCCAGCCCTAACACTCCCAAAGGTAAAAAAAAAAAAACCGCAGCCAGCCAGCTCGTCACAGTTAGCCAGCCAACCGGTCACGCAGTCAGTCAGCCAGACGGTCATGCAGCCAGCCATTCAGACAACCAGCCTAAACATAACCAAAGAACAACAGCACTATGGTTGTCAAACAGATGTCCAAAACACTGACACACACAGACACACGCACCAAACAGACTCAAACAGCTATTGTTTTGGGATGTTTTTCAAATGTAGATGATGTTTATTATTTATTTTCAAATTCCACATATGTACAGTGGGGAGAACAAGTATTTGATACACTGCTGATTTTGCAAGTTTTCCTACATACAAAGCATGTAGAGGTCTGTCATTTTTATCATAGGTACACTTCAACTGTGAGAAACGGAATCTAAAAACAAATCCAGAAAATCACATTGTATGATTTTTAAATAAGTAATTAGCATTTTTTTGCATGACATAAGTATTTGATACATCAGAAAAGGAGAACGTAATATTTGGTACAGAAACCTTTGTTTACAATTACAGAGATCATATGTGTCCTGTAGTTCTTGACCAGGTTTGCACACACTGCAGCAGGGATTTTGGCCCACTCATCCATACAGACCTTCTCCAGATCCTTCAGGTTTCGGGGCTGTCGTTGGGCAATATGGACTTTCAGCTCCATCCAAACATTTTCTATTGGGTTCAGGTCTGGAGACTGGCTAGGCCACTCCAGGACCTTGAGATACTTCTTACGGAGCCACTCCTTAGTTGCCCTGGCTGTGTGTTTCGGGTTGTTGTCATCCTGGAAGACCCAGACCCATCTTCAATGCTCTTACTGAGGGAAGGAGGTTGTTGGCCAAGATCTCACGATACATGGCCCCATCCATCCTCCCCTCAATACGGTACAGTCGTCCTGTCCCCTTTGCAGAAAAGCATCCCCAAAGAATGATGTTTCCACCTCCTTGCTTCACGGTGGGATGGTGTTCTTGGGGTTGTACTCATTCTTCTTCCTCCAAACACGGCGAGTGGAGTTTAGACCAAAAAAATATATTTTTGTCTCGTCAGACGACATGACCTCCCATTCCTCCTCCCATCCAGATGGTCATTGGCAAACTTCAGACAGGCCGGGACCTTGCGTGCGCTGCAGAATTTTAATCCATGACAGCGTTGTGTGTTACTAATGGTTTTCTTTGAGACTTTGGTCCCAGCTCTCTTCAGGTCATTGACCAGGTCCTCTCATGTAGTTCTGTGCTGATCCTTCACCTTCCTCATGATCATTGATGCCCCACAAGGTGAGATCTTACATGAGCCCCAGACCAAAGGAGATTGACCGTCATCTTGAATTTCTTCAATTTTCTAATAATTGCGCCAACATGGTTGTCCTGTAGCCCATCCCGGCCTTCTGCAGGTCTGCAATTGTATCCCTGATGTCCTTACACAGCTCTCTGGTCTTGGTCATTGTGGAGAGGTTAGAGTCTGTTTGAGTGTGTGGACAGGTGTCTTCTATACAGGTAACGAGTTCAAACAGTTACAGTTAATACAGGTAATAAGTGGAGAACAGGAGGGCTTTTTAAAGAAAAACTAACAGGTCTGTGAGTGCCGGAATTCTTACTGGTTGGTAGGTTATAAAATACTTATGTCATGCAATAAAATGCAAATTAATTATTTAAAAATCATACAATGTGATTTTCTGGATTTGTTTTTAGATTCTGTTTCTCACAGTTGAAGTGTACCTATGATAAAAATTACAGACCTCTACATGCTTTGTAAGTAGGAAAACCTGCAGAATCAGCAGTGTATCAAATATTTGTTCTCCCCACTGTTTATAGTCCTTTACTCGATGCTTCCGGTGAACTAGCCTTGTGACGGCATTTGGAATGGGTATGGCTTTGCAAGACAATAACATTGGATACTTGATGACAGTTGTATTTAGCATTTTTTTTAAACCAGACTTTTTGGTTGTATCGAGTGGAACTTTATATCAGCCAATATTGCGTGTCACTGAATCTGTCATCAATAGTTATTTGTCAGTCACCAGTGGTTTTTGGACCATGACTGCTGGAGGCACCAGCATCTTGACTTAGCCCATCTTTGGCACACTCCTCCCTGTCTACTGAGTGATCGTGCCTCAGGAGGGAAGAGGTTGGTTGTGCTGCTTTTTGCAGCAATTGTCTGATGGTCGTTATGCGTAGGGCAGCATTTTATTCAACAAATTGTTATGTCCAAATGAAACCTCCATATCACAAAGCAACATTAGTGTTATTTAATCTATGTGTTTATCCGTTATAAAATGTTGGGATTGACAGCCAATTCGAGCAACTTCATGGGTAACTAAGATGGGAAACGCTGTTCACAATTTTTGGATACAAAAATAAATACAAATATGTTAACATGATTCATTCTATTCACTCCTCACATTTTCTTCTCCTTGGAGTAATTAATGAATCCCCCCAGCCCAATGGCCAATGTATGCCTCCACGTTTTGTTGCATGCACGTTCACAATCTGTGCCATGATCGGGCCACTAGGGCCTTTTCCAGGGGGGCTGTGCATATTCTTTCGGGTTTTGCGTCAGATTGTGCACATTCATTGTTTTCTAGCTTTTTTCTGTCATATTTAGGCTCACATAAGGATAGTATTATTGCTGTTTTTCCCACTTCACACACTTTTTTATACTAAAGAAGTTTGGAGTATACATGCCCAAAACATTTGCATGCAGATGAGAAATGGTTCACCATGCCGTACAACTGAAATATATTCCGACCTTTAGTCTTACGGACTGTCCTCTCTTGAAGCCTCCCCTGCTCAGAAAACCTCTGAAAAAAAGAAGAGGGAGGTCCAGTCCAAACCAGAAACCAAAAGCAAACCTTCCAAAGCCAGGTCCAGCTCCTCAGAGGCTCCAGTCCCCCTCAACAAGGTCATGGAGGGAGTGGTGTTTGTGCTGAGTGGCTTCCAGAACCCTTTCCGGGCAGACCTGAGGGACAAGGCCCTGGCCATGGGGGCCAAGTACCGTCCCGACTGGACCTCGGATGCCACACACCTCATGTGAGTAGAGGAGGGAGGATGAAGGTAATGCTGGGGTAGGGAGCTGGTAGTTTAGGTTGTACTGTAGCTGTGTTTTCACTGTAATCTTAATTGGTTGAGGTACATTTCTTATAGAATGAGGTGAAAACATGAAGGCATTGGAAACAGCTTAACAAGTATTGTGTGGAATTTGACAAAGCGTGTGGCTTGTATTTCGTACTGGAAGTAATAGTAATATTTGTAGTGAAATTAGGAGTAGTATTATCAAGAAGGGTGAGTAGTTTGTCAATGGGACAGAATACTTTCCATTAAGCAGCTCAAAAGTCAAATATGTGTGGCTTTGTCACAATACTCTTCCTATATCCTTCAGCACACGCAAGTTTTGTTTGTGCTGCTACAGTTTTTGGTAAATGAACGACAATTTTATTGGATACCA
The DNA here is from genome assembly GCA_016801105.1 of Esox niger. Taxonomy (NCBI): domain Eukaryota; kingdom Metazoa; phylum Chordata; class Actinopteri; order Esociformes; family Esocidae; genus Esox; species Esox niger. The sequence goes on along the minus strand of JACXGJ010002141.1, from coordinate 6,610 downwards.
GAGGTGTTGCTAGGATCACAATACATTCTGAGCTTAGCCCCTCCCCTGTGTAGAAAGAGTGGGGTGGACAAACATTTTAATGTGCATGCTAGTTGCCTACACTTATTGTCAATCAGACATCCACTCTTTAGCTGCACTTCTTATTTTGCTCTTAGAATAATGATTCAAGAAAAAGTATTCAACTGTATCAGTAAGAAAGGCGGTCACAAAAACGAAACGTTTACTGGCACTAAAGATTGAGCTTATTTTGAGGGAATTTAGCCTATAAAATATTTTTTAATGTCCAAACAAAATAGCAGAACAAACCAGCACAAACAAATAAGCCTCTTTTGCTGTACTTTTGCATTGGGTGGGGGCCAACATCATACAGGAATAATGCGTATGAAGTTGTGTTTATAGCAGGTTGGGAGGCTGAATGACCTCAGAAAGACGGATAAAACTTTATTTAATATCAAAACAGTTATAGCAGCACAAACTAAACTTAACGCACAAAGGGATCACAATCAATTAAGCGTATTTTGCTAAATGTCTGCGTTGGATCGGGGGCCATCTTTCCTCTGTTTAGAGTAGAGGGGATAGGGGGATGTTTGCAGCCATTGCCCCTTTGAGTCCCTTTCTAAAGTAGTGCACCAGCTGGATCAGGGTGGTCCACACCTATCCTACGAGGTCCAGGGCCTGCTTGTTTTTTGTCCTACCTTATCATTCCTGTCACCCACCCAGTGTCCCAGGTCTAAATTGGTCCCTGATTAGCGGCTTGCAATTAGAAGGATTGTTGATTCGGGATGCGTAGGATTAAGTAGGTATCGTATTTCCTTTCTCCAGCTGTGCCTTCTCCAACACCCCCAAGTACAGCCAGGTGAAGTCAGCAGGAGGCATCATCGTCAGGAAGGAGTGGGTGCTGGACTGCCACAAGAGGAAGCAGAACATCTCCTTTAAACAGTAAGCGGCGGAGAGGGGAGATAGAAACACTGCAAGAGAAATGGTTTTTAGTCCCTACCATCCACACACACACTATCTGACCATCCACACACACACTATCTGAAGGCATTCACTTCAAAGGTCTTTGAATTGAGCAAATTAATTGAAGTTGGCACAGTTTTTTAAGGCCTTACCTTTGCCTTTGCAGTTTGAGTCAAAGCCACTGTTATAATGTATTCAGCCTCCTGCTAACCTAGAATGATGACCGTCCTCATTTATGATCCTGCTCAATGAAGCGCCCTTATATGTTCAGTCAAATCAATGGGTACTTCAAATTACATAACTGAATCTCATATTCATCAAAGCCAGGGCTTAAGTAAGTAATAAGTATCTGTTGAAGTCTTGGGGTTTTCTATGCAAAGGTTTCTCTTTACAGTCACTGCTTCCATGAGAAGTTCTCTGACCTGGATACTTGTTTCTAATCTGCTTTTGATCTGACTTTCTTTGCCATTCAAGTAGTTGTGAAATGCATTTGGAAAGCATGTGCATATATTAACATTTATTTGTCGTTTATAAGTCGTTGGGATGTGTATCCATGTATCAAAACACACAAATCCTGTTTTCTAATACTAATACTTAAATGTCCCTTTAAACCCCGGTCTGGTAGCTAGTTATATACACAAACGTAGTGTATAGCTATGTACCAAATGCACAGCGTCAGTTACACTCCTAGCACTGGGTTTTAAACAGTTCACTGGAATAAGCTCATTGACTCTGATGCTGTCTCCATAATGTGAAGGTTTGTGTGTTGCATGGATGTATGTTAGGATTAGTGTTCTTCAGGGCACGCTCATTTAGATGCCACATTCAATCAGTGTTCAGCAACCCCGTCTGCTCTAGACAGCTCACCGCCCACCACCTCAGTCACTCTCTCTTCCGTACAGAGGATCCGTTTCACCTTCCACTCATCCATCCTGCTTCTCTCGTCCCTCGTCCCTCATCCACCCAGAGGTCTATTGTGAGGCTCTGCTTTTGGAGAGCTGTTGTCTGTTCTTTATTTAAAAGCCGCATCTGCTATGGGTAATTAATGTGACCACTTCCTTTGAAGAAGACGAGTGCTCACTCAGACTCATGCAGGCACGCGCCCACCAACCTATTACACACACACAGCCCAGCCAGCGCACACCGCTATGCTTCTATTCGGCATCCACACACTGATCTACTTGGCAGTTTTTGTTTTGGTGCCTTTGCCCTTGAGCGAACACTTCAAAGTGAAGTGAGTGACAGAGGAAAGGAGGGATGGGGCATGTGCTGACACGCTACCCTCAAGTAGCCTCACGACGAACTAGTGGCCACAATGGAAAGAATGGGAAGTAAATGGGTAAACAACCTTAGTAATTGCCTGGATTATTGAAGGATCCATCCGTAACATCCGAAGAGCCTTACGTAAACATTCTAGCAATCACTGACCCAAGTGTACGAAATGGCACTCGTTTCCCTGATTAGCACATATCTTATCCCCGGCTCATAAGGAGTAGCGTTGTGTTTGGGAGTGGATCTCTGTTGTTAAATGTGATTCTGATAAGGCGTGGCGATAGAAAAACCCACACAAAGACATGAGAATGAAACCTAGAACCTGTGTTTGCCTTGTAACCACATTCTTCTCTTCATAAGCCCTTGACCTTTTCATAATTGGAATCTAGGAATGAGTCGATAGATTCAGTCCGTTCAATACATTTTCATGTGTCAGACTGTGCACAATTGCAAATCATTGTCACAGTTGATGTATTGACCGTGAAAGGGTCACAGTCACCAATGAAGGTGCCTTTGCGGACACTGTAGACTTGCGAATTTAGTAGCTTGTTGTTCATCATCCCAATGCTGCTCAGTTACAGGGTTGATCAACTGTTTTTGTCGTCATACTACCTGCTTTTATTCTGCGTTGGTCCAGAAGTCATAACAGAATTCTTTCTGCACTCAATTCAGAGCCATTTAGCCCTAGGGACCCTCTGGGTGCTGAGTCCCCTATGCTCAGCATGGTGACGGGTTACTGGGGAGTCTTCCGCTGGCTGGCTAGGGGTTTTGAAAGCATCAACTACAGGGGACACTCTTGACATGAATGAAACAAATCACGGTCCTCTTTTAATTCATAAAGCATAGTCAGAGTTCCCGAGTGTTTGGTGCAATAAACATTTAACATTAACAATTAAACAATTTTTTCATTAGCATGTATCAAGTCTCAAAGACACGCATGAAGAAATGTCATAATTACTATGTACACTTTTTCCGTTCCCTCCAAGAAATTGGTGCAGATTTCTAGAAACGTGTTTTTACTTTGGGGTTCTGTGCGTTTCAAACATATACATACGCACGCACAACTCTGTGACCACTCCTATATTTTCTTAAATCAGTATCTTTACATGTATGGCAGCGATTCCTGTTAAATTCCAACACAGGCACACTTCATTTTACTTAAGTTGAAAAGAAAAGCTGTGTGAGGAAAAGAGGTTTAATTCTGGTTTTATTGGCTGGGGGGTACAGTGAGTGTCAGGTTGCTTCCATCCTACAAATGTCAAAGACTGCGGCATTCCAGTGTCACTCAACAACTGTAGGATGGCATCAAGTGACCTAAAAATAGAATGGCAAACAGTAGCTGGGGTGATGTGTTGGGCAGGGACAGTTCAAAACTGGCTCCTAGGGGCAGTGCTGAAGTGCAAACCTAGAATAAAGTTCTTCATCAATGAGAAGCAAAGAAGAGCCAGGCTGACGTTTGCAAAAGACCATAAGGATTGGACCATAGAAGAATGGAGTAAGTTTATTTTCTTTGACAAGTCAAATGTTCAGCTTTGCCCAACACCTTGTCATCTATTGGTTAGATGGAGACCTGGAGAGGCCTACAAGCCACTGTGTCTCTCACCCACTGTGAAATTTGGTGGAGGATCGGTGATGATCTGGGGATGCTTCAGCAAGGCTGGAATCGGGCGGATTTGTCTTTGTGAAGGATGCGTGAATCAAGCCAAGTACAAGGTTATCCTGGAAGAACACCTGCTTCCTTCTGCTCTGACAATGTTCCCCAACTCTGAGAATTGTTTTTCCAGCAAGACTCCATGCCACATAGCCAGGTCAAACAAGGTGTGGATGGAGGACCACCACATCAAGACCCTGTCATGGCCAGTCCAATCTCCAGACCTGAACCACATTGAAATCCTCTGGAATTTGATCAAGAAGATGGATGGTCACAAGCCATCAAACAAAGCTGAGCTTCTGGAATTTTTATGCCAGGAGCGGCATAAAGACACATAACAGCAATGTGACAGACTGGTGGAGAGCATTCCAAGATGCATGAAATCTGTGATTAAAAAATCAGGCTTATTCCACCAAGTATACATTTTTGAGCTCTTCCTAAGGTAAAATATAAATACCTTGTTTTTAAAAAATGTATATGAATTTATTTTCTTATTTGAGGTCGGATTTTTTTTGTTGTTATTTTGACCAGTGGTTATTTTCTACAAATACTCTAAATTAAAATATTTTTATTTGGAAGTAAAGTTGTCAGTAGTTTATAGAATGAAACAAAATATAATTTTTACTCAAACTCATACCAATGAATAGTAAAACCAGAGAAACTGTTAATTTTGCAGTAGTCTCTTAATTTTTTCCAGAGCTGTATGTTTATATACAGCTCTAGAAACATTTAAGAGACCACTGTACCTTTTTCTTTCCTTTCCAAAAAAGTTGAAAATGAAACTTTTGAGTGAGGAACAGAAGCTTTCAATTTGCTGTGGTCTCTCAATGTTAACCCTTCTGTTCCTCAATCAAAACCTTCCTTTTGGTTAAATTCAGTCAAATGTAGAGAAGAGGTCTGAATACTTTCTGAAGCTCCTGTACGTAACCATACTGGATATGAGGTGATAAAGAGTTGAGAGAGTGATATGGAGGCCCTGTCTCGGTTCGCTAAGCAAATAGTGGTGTGAGTGGGAATTTTCCAATCTAAACAGTGCTGTAGGATATAAGGAATCAAAGCACGGAGTAAAGCAGCCGCCATGTGAGTTGGCCTGATAAACCTCACCCTGCCATTTCCTTCCAGCTGTCGTCTTGGTGACTAGACAGGCTGGAGGGTGTCGGTGCGCAAAACAGTAATGCACTTCTGATTGAGACTCAAGTGTGTGTGCGTGCGTGCTCGGTCTAACTAAATGTCCCCATGAGTATAGTAAAACTTGGACTCATGGGGACCTATTTTTAGTCTGGCTCAGGGTTTAGGTTTAGGGTCAAACCTACTTTTAAATTTAGAGTTAGAATTGGGGTTTCTTTAAGGTCTGGGCATTGTTGGTTAAGTTTAGGGTTAAGGTTAGGCGTTACACCTAGGTAAAGTTTAGTCATAAATGTTACTTTATTGAGGTTAGGGTTAGATTAGGGGTGTGTGTGTGGGTGGGTGGTTGAGTGGGTGGTTTGGCTCTGCCAATTTTGAGGTTCGATTTCACATCAACAAGGTGTCATTAATCCAGCCTTCCATACCCGTAACCAGACTTCATTTTATATTCTGACACGAAAAGCCTAATTTGATGCATCTGCATACATTGTTTTTAAAGATGTAGGGAGTCTCCCTGCTGTATGTATACATGCTTCGAGAAACAGAGCAAATACAAGCCTTGAAAAACAAACCACAATATTCTTTCATGCCTGAGCGGACCAGGTTAAGGACTTTCCTCAAGGGCACGCTGCCTCAACACTGCTCACTCTCCCGTCAACAGACCTTCTCCATGGGGTGGCTCCAGGTGCCGTGACATGCTGGCTCCACTTTGATAGGTGTCTCAAAACCTATTTACTGGTGTCATGGCCAGGGTTTCTCTTCCAAAAGGACCTTGGTCTTCTTTGTGCGTGATGGATGTCATTATGCTAGGAGGTCCACAAAGGCAATATAGTTTGACCCCTGAAGTATACTAACATAATGTCAAATGAAATCACTCCAGTCAGAGAGTGTGTCGGAAGCCTTCGGCATTTTCTGTATTTCTTAGTTGCATCCACATAAGTCTATCCACAAAAGTGTTCAGTAACACTTACTACAAACTGGCACCAGACCTAATTCAGGTGAATAAAAAAAATGTGTGGCCTTCAAAGAATTTTGGACCAAAGAGTATAATTGTTGCCGCTTCAGACCGTGTCTTCACAGCCTGTTTCATCCTCCATCGCTGCTGTTCACACCTTTGTGGGGTTTTTTGTCCTGCAAGCTGCAGCTAATGGTGAGCCTAATAAAATACTACAAGATGTTCTATTATCTCTGTCCCTCCCTGTCCACCCTTTTTGTTTCCACAAGGTACCTGATGGATGGAGCCGAGTCCAGTTCGGAGGAGAGCAATGCAGAAGAGGATGAAGAGAGTGAGGAGGAACAGGAGAAGAAAGTGAGACCCTTTCTCTCCTGTTAGTAACAGACTAGAGGAGGATGAGGGTCTTTTTCTCTCCTGTTAGTAACAGACTAGAGGAGGATGAGGGTCTTTTTCTCTCCTGTTAGTAACAGACTAGGGGAGGATGAGGGTCTTTTTCTCTCCTGTTAGTAACAGACTAGGGGAGGATGAGGGTCTTTTTCTCTCCTGTTAGTAACAGACTAGGGGAGGATGAGGGTCTTTTTCTCTCCTGTTAGTAACAGACTAGGGGAGGATGAGGGTCTTTTTCTCTCCTGTTAGTAACAGACTAG
>JACXGJ010002140.1:0-70435 GCA_016801105.1 Esox niger | reverse complement strand
GGGGTCACTGATAAACAATTATCCGTACTAGTAGGCTACTTAGCATCGACAAGTAGGTGACGATAGGTGACGCAATTCTGAACAACTAGCCTATTCATCATTAATTGTATTATAGCTTAGTAAGAAAAAATACTGTTGTAAAAAAATAGGGATCTTGTTTTATTACTTACAATGTATGCCTTTTAATCCAAGCATCCATTCACATTCTAAAGTAGACCTACAGTACACTTCACTACATAAATAAGAGAATGTATTGTTTTTATTAAGCGAGTTGTGCTATAATTTTAGTGACAGTAATATTGATGCTTATAATAGTCATATTATTATTACTAATAATATCTATAATGATGACACTAACAAGATCGACAATATATTATGATTCATTATTAATTTTGTTAGGCTATTATTTAATGTTCTGCTATAGTGTTGCAGATAAATTAGCCTATGTCTGTCATTGCAAAACTGCAGTTTCCTCAACAATTAATGCAGACCAATTAAATACGTGTGTCTTAAAGCAAACAATGTAGCCTAAACTATACAGGCTTGATCAAATACACCGTACGCAGAAGTAAATATAACAAAGGAGCCAAAAGCCTATAATGGTACAGTTTGTAAAATCGACGAGCAACATATTTTTTTATTAGCGTTGCTTCGGAAGATGACATTGCTCAATGAGTTCAATTTCCGCCAACCCGGTTTTCAGTTATACAAGCCATGCTACGTAGCATTGTACTGTCCTTAGTCCACTAAAATGAGACTCTTGCACTACAGGAAGACTATCGTAAGGTGTACCACGTTGAGATTTTAACTTCGGTCAACCTTCGTACTGGCCTATTCTTATAGTAGCCTACATCTTTATTTTAAAAAGTGGATCTTAGCCAAGAATAAGGCTCAATAACGAATAATAAGTTATTATTCAGAGTAATGTTATCATAATTGTCTGGATATAATGCATATATCCAGACTAGATATAGGGCTAGATATAATGCAGGATGGGTTGGTTCCGTGGATGTAAACAGGAGATAATTTGGACTCCAACAATCCATAGGCCTAGAGCATTATCACCAAAGACTGGTATCTTAATAATAAACGATATCTAAAAAGATATAAGCAAATCAGATCAAAACGACTTGTGTAATTCAAACAGACGGGCTTTATTGGATTAGGAAAACATATTCACAGCTTTAGCAATTGAGAGTCATTGTAGATATCTATATATCACTATGACTATTGAAGTTAATTATAGATAATGATAGGTCTTATTTACATGGTACAGACATTTGTGATAAATTAATAATAAAATGGCCTACCAAATACATACTTTTCTGAAGTCACGCGCGGGTATAGGCCCTAAAGGCCCTATAGGACAATATCTTCCGGTAGAGACTTTTTCAACATGATATTACGAACGCAAAATGTTTCATCAGTAAAGACATGCATCCTGTACTCCCAAACAACATCTAAGAATGTTGTTTTTGAGCTAATGCAGGCTTGCGTAAATTAATGGGTTGTTATAGTATGTCATTACAACAAAGTACAGTGAACATCGTGCTGATCCAAAACCCATCATCCCAATAATCTGTCCAATAGAAATTGTGGAGCCTTTACCCCCTAATCACAAACGGATCGGAGAAAATGAAAACACGGAGAGACGAAATGGTATGTGGTGGTGTATTCTGGAATTACCATAATAATGGCTATTTAAATAATAATGTATAGGCCTAAATTTAAATTGAGTAAACGACTATTTCAAACAAAACTATCTGAAGGTAAATACACCCAGGATACACATTTGGTAGGCTATGTAGCCTACTTAATACTAAGGCTGTCGCATTGTGGAAAAAAAAGAAATCGCTTATTAGCTATACTCTGAATAAAAAGTAACTGATAAACATAAAGGCCCCTTTAAGACCAACTGTCCTCAGGCCTTATCGGTAGACATAAATGCAAACGTAAGTACCTTGAGCTTTTCTACTGGTTCAGCTGAGTATGTAAAATGTTCTGAAGATCTGGTTCTGAACGAATCCGTTCCGTTTTGCTCGAGTCCGCCTCTCCGTGTCTGTTCCTATTGACGCACTTAAAGACTCTTCCCTCAACCTTAAGGCGAGTAGCAGCGACCAATCACCATGCCATTACAGGCTTCAGAGGAAGCTGTTTATGTGACTCCAGCGCTAATTAGACTCATGAACTAACACATCGCTTGCACAACTGGTGAGGAACCGATCACATCCATGGATTGTCTGGAGCAGTCGACCACCTTTATGGCTATTTGTTGATTTGTTGTTACTTTGGCTTCTATTCTTGCTGCAGTCTTCGTTCCAAAGTTATTTATGCTGACAAACTTTCTTCGTGTGGAGTAGTAGGCAATTTTTCCGAAGAACGCCTGCACACGTCAAACTCTAAACTGGGGAATCTTGACTATCAAACCATGTTTCAACCTACACCGAAGAGGTGTTTTACAATAGAATCGTTGGTAGCGAAGGATAATCCTCTACCAGTGTCGAGGTCTGAGGAGCCCATACGACCAGCGGCTCTGAGCTATGCAAACTCCAGCCAGATGAATCCATTTCTGAACGGGTTCCATTCCAGCGGCAGGAGCGTCTACTCTAATCCGGACTTGGTGTTCGCTGAGGCGGTCTCACATCAGAACAACTCCGGTGTCCCAGTTCATTCGGTGCCCCCTCCACATGCTTTGCCTCACCCACTTTCCTCCTCGCATAGTCCGCACCCTCTTTTCGCCAGCCAACAAAGGGACCCCTCAACTTTTTACCCATGGCTAATACATAGATATAGGTATTTGGGTCACAGATTCCAAGGTAGGTTGAAATAGCGTTTTTATAATATGTTCTGTATGCTTCTTAGCGTCTTTGGATTTTCCTATCCGATTGCCGATTAAAATAAAATTAAAACTAATGCTGGAAATGTAAATATAGCTATCCGTTATTTTTGTATCACATTTTGAAAATATTAGGAATTTGTGATGTTTTGAACAATTTAGGAACAGTTTCTGTTTGTTATACTGGAGTAAATTACTTTTTATTAGGGCATATAGCGTATAGTATTTCTCAATGTGACCACATGGGTTCACATTAATTTTGCCTAAAATATATATAATTCAGCATTTGTTAAAATGTTGATGATTTTTCAAAAGTAATTTAGTATCTTAAACATTCTATTAATTTTAAACGCACACATTGTCGGGCTTTTATATACGTAGGCCAAATTATTTGCCCGTCATTTACTTCGATGTTTTCACTTAAATGTTTTTGTCTTACGTTTAAACTGAGAGCAAATGTGAAATATACGGTTTGTTGCTCTGTATTTTTGGTAAAGATCTGTGCAAGAATGGGCTATTTGTGATCTCCGTTTATGCTTTGAAGTTAAGATTTAAAATGCATTTAGAAAAAACGGCACTATTAATTCACAGGTCCCAGATTAAAACGGTATTTTGCAAATTGTTGGTATTATACGCTAACTGAACGATTAATTTTGATACAAATAATCATACATTTAATAATGGTTTTAATAACAATGAATTCCAAATTTAGGCTAGTGTGTCGAAGGAATGTTTTACCATCCGCTATATGCATACAATATACCAGTGATTGTAATGTTGAAAAGGCAAGTTATAGAAGGTTAGGCGATTGGTTCACTTTGTAGACCATTGTATTGCTATTTTCCATGTATAGGCTATGGACGGCCTAGTGTTTTTAAGACATAGCAGTGATCTAAAAAGTGTTTATTATGTAGCCACTTCATCGTTGCCATTTGAAGACATAACAGTACTTATTTGCAACAGTTTAAATTATTGTTTTCGAAAACAGTTGTCAAGGTGTTGTTTTTGACTATTTGATCTCCATGTTCAATTTAGTGTTATCGTAGACCATGGTGGAAAGTTAGAAGGTCAAGTTTGTGTGGTGGCTAGTCAAAATATGAACACGGCATCACTGTTTCTTTAATGCTCTCAATTTGCTCGATACAAGTGCTCATAATGAATATCACCCCCATTGTCGTTTTCAGGAAACGAAACAAGCCCGGAGAGCTTCCTTTTGCACAATGCACTGGCCAGAAAGCCTAAAAGAATTCGGACTGCTTTTTCACCTTCGCAACTGCTGCGGCTTGAGCACGCTTTTGAAAAAAACCATTACGTCGTAGGTGCAGAACGAAAACAGCTTGCGCACAGCCTTAGCCTCACAGAAACTCAGGTAAGAAAATATTTCGCTGAAATTAATATTCACAGGTTCATTAGTAAATCCACAATAAAACGTTTTTGAATAGGGAATGGGTTCAATGGCACGTTGCATAGACATAACAACGAACAGTTGTCTTTTTTTTCTAGGGCTTTATAGCCTATGCCAACACAGATTAGGCTATGGTCATTAATAACTGTTTTAGCAGGCTTTACGTAGTCTGCAAATGGCGTATTCTACTATATTTCCTGAATTATTTACTTAACTGATGATTCAGAGTTGTTATTGAGTACCGGCTGTGAAACTATATGAATCCGCATGTATATTTAATGCACAATAAAGTAGGCCCAATTTAAAAGTTACTAGTAAACAGAAGATAATTATTTATTTTCCAAATTAGTATGCTATTCCATTTACTTGAACTTTTATTTTTACTGACACAAAGATCTATAGAGACCTCCCGTCAAGTTTATTAGTTAAGGCAAATCCATGATCATTGTATAATCTTGTTTTAGGCGGGGTCGAATAACGTTGTTTTGGTAAAAAAAAGGTTTCAATGGAAAATCGAGGGCAATTAGCCAGTTAACCATTTTATAGGATTCAGGCAGAGGTGGACTCAATGAATTTCTCGAGCCATATTTAACATCGTATTTGTGCCTACCAGCTTGTGGAACGGTCGGTGTCTTTTGTCCCGGTGTCACCACCGGCTCTTCTCTAAACGGAGGCTTTTAGAGGGGATGGAGAGAGAAATGAACCATCACCCACTTCAATTAGCTGAATGAAAGCACATTAAATTCACCTCACTTGCCAAGCTGTCGATAGGATGGCTTGTAAATATATTACAGACCACAGTATAGCATATATGAATTTAAAAAGGGTTATAAATAACAGGTTTATTATATAACCAGTTCTGCCAATTTTATGAAAATATTAGGTATTTAATTAATGTTGGTTATGCAATTGCATATGCATGTCTTGTATGAGTCATTTCTTTTTACCAATATGGGACGTACATTTCTATTATGGGCATATGTTCATAATGTAGGTTTAATCCAAGGATACCTATATTTATTGAAATCATTTTTTCCTCACGATAATAATTTCTTATTTAAAGCCTATTGATAAAACTTTAAGGATTAGCATTAGTACATATTCACTCCTCAATTTCTGACAGCATAAACAAATGTAAGGTTTAAATTCCTGCTATAGTTTTATGCTTGTATGTCCTACCAATTTTGCTGTTCTTCCATTTTGAATTCACATGATTGCTTTTGTTGATTAGACTATTTGTGTATTTATTGCAGCCTTTATTTGTTTCCCTTAGGTAAAAGTGTGGTTTCAGAACCGACGAACGAAATTCAAGCGACAAAAGTTGGAGGAGGAGGGTTCAGACTCGCAACAGAAGAAGAAGGGGACCCATCATATAAATCGATGGCGACTCGCGACAAAACAAGGATCGGGAAGCCCTGAGGAAATTGACGTCACTTCAGACGATTAAAAGACTAAATTGTTTGAACCTGGGACAGTCGTCTGGCGTGAAGAAGGACATGGATAAGGATGTTGTACAGACAGACAGACAGACAGACAGAGAGAGGGTGAAGCCAATGTCACATTTCGATTCTTCGGAGATCGGCAGCTGAGGGTGAGAGAGATCCGAATGGTGGCACTGCTGTCTTTATGGGCCTGTCAATCCGTATCAAATTGCCCAGGCAAACGTGATTGACAGTATCGCGTACCTGACCCCCTTCCACGCACCAACCCACCACTACAATCTCCCACGAACCACCCAAAAATGTATCTCCAATTCACATTGGACATTTGCACTTCTGAAAGTTTCTAAATATGAACGTTTCCACTCAAGATACCAAAATACAAAAACTGTTTTTGTAAAACTTGAATTGCATGGTAGACTTTCTGGTAGTTGTTTTAATTTGACATTTACCCCAAAAACAACATTGTTTTTATTATATTTTCAATCTCAGAGATGTTGTGCTTCTTCCTTTTTACAAAGTGTGCAGTCTTTTAATTAATGATTCTCGTGTTAAAGTGATTGTGAAAAACAGTATGAAGTAGCAGTGCTGCGTTATAGTGTTTTTAAGAAAATGCGAAAGAAAATTTATTTCGAAAACTTTATAAAAGTTCATCAAAACACAGAAAAAGTACTTAAAGGGAAAGTATCCAGGACATTCCTAACCAAAAGCTTTACAATGATGTCTCCGTTATTCTGGCTTGAGCATATGGTCCGGACTTGACCCTTATACGGTGAGAGTTGCCACGGAGGACTGAAGCTAGAAATGACAGCCGTTGAGGCGAGAAAACTTCAAGCACTGAGCGTAGGTCTATTCCATGTACAGAGATACTAAAAGTTAATGTTTCTGTTAAACCCTCTTTTACCAGAATGTAAATACTTTTGTGTTTGTGTTAAGTTTGCTACAATTTTAACACAAAGTATACTTCCAAGAAGTATGTAATTGTCAATATTTTGTCAATAAAGTTTTATCAATATGTTAAGCGCGGAGTAAAACCATAGGGTTTTGATTTAAGATCAGCTATCATAACTTGACATCTTGAGACTTTTTTATGTGACAACACGCTGTTCGAGCATGTGTTATTTCACTGTGTTCGTAAGTTATTGGCTGCCACTCATCATATATTGCACCCGCTCGATAGGCTATATCTTGCTTTTTGGTCAAATCGTACAAATTAGTTTACTTCAGGTTGGCCTATGACTAATTTAAGCGGAAGTACGGACAATATGGAAGCTTGTTAAAAGCAGTTCATACATCTTGCTATTACCAGAAGATTCTATTTGGTTTTCTGTGGCAAGTGGTTGTTTTTTCCGGTGGTTCTTTTTCTTCTCTCTCTGATACGTACTGCATTAATCAGTTTTTATTTAGAGGGGCAATTTAGAGGGGCAGCGTCTGGTCTGCTCAGGCTACAAAGAGTCCTACGAGCTTTTGTGAAAGTGCAAATCAGTTTAGGCAATTATCATGCGAGTAATATGAGGGGGAAAAGGGGATGCATTGCCCAGTGGTCCACTTTAATCTCTTAATCCGTAGATCCAAGGGGGCTTGGTTGGACATAATTTAGTACAATCTGACTACCCCTCACGAAGCGATAAGAGAAGGTTGCAATGTGCCGCAAAATGGGATCTTTGTTTAAAATCTTGTCTCATACAGCAATGGGTAGACTATGCGTAGGCGCATGTTTTTAATTGATCAGAAACAAAATAGCATTAACCCCTTTTCATGTTTAATATATTACGTGCGCTAATTTTGCATAAAATCAAAGCATATTATATATTACATTTTGTTTTACATAAAAGCTTTATAGACCGGCGTATTTATTACTCAAATATATCAAAGCTCATGGGAAAATGCACATAGAAATAACGTAGTAGGTTTAAAAATTAAACTGCGTTATATTTAAATTATTTATGTATCGAGTCACATGCACGTTTACGATGCGAGGTGTAGTGTTTATTTCTATAATTGTTTCACAGCTTGAAAATTAGCTTTCGGTGGGGGTGGTGTGGGGGCTATATACAAACTATGGATGGGGAATTTAAATCGGCCCATGGACTATAACAGCAATAAAAATCTTCAGAGAATACCATTAGCTTTGAAAAACCCTAAAAGCTTTATTACAAACCCAGCTTTGAAATAGGGGGATTAGAGGGCTGAAAGGGTCCCACAATAGTTAGAAGAAAAGGTTTCATGCTAATGAGGTTAATGCCCTTTGTATCTCCGGACTCCACAACTTCATTACTCCTATCTCGGGCAACACCGAGCGGCTCAGAGCGCGCAATCCACTCGAGCTTTTCCCTACCCTGCCTAAAGAAGGATTTGATAGCAGTCCTGTTCAAACTAGATAATTATATCTTTTCAAGTTGGAATTAAGATAAAGAAAGTGCAGTGAAGGCGGTGAGCCTTCATCCGCTGCAAACAAATTTGGCGCACTTTCTCCTTCCACCGTGCCTCAATAGGCAGGACAGCCCCCTCATTATGAGTCTCCTTTTATCAATTTTTAATTATTTCGATTTAAACGACCAAGTCTTTGGAAATTATCAGTAGATTTAGATTTTATTAAATGAAATTAATTGTTGACTTTTATAACGAAGAATTGGGCACTACTGACACAGGTTCTCATTAACAGCGTAGATGATCGCATCTGGACGTATATACACACAAGTAGGCCCAAACAGGCTATTAGAAACGTGTATGTAGAATATATAATTAAATTCAGAAAACTAATTCATTTTCAAAGTTGAACTACAGGCATGTATGGCTGTAATGGATTGACATTACACTTTTGTGTCAATGCACTTTTTTCTCCAATATATCGATGCATGATCCATGATAAAGAATATTTTGCACGAGATCCTGTGCACATAAGATAATTTCTGTGCATACAGCCAAACCATCTTATTTTTACAAGGCCTACCAATACCAGCAGTGATATTTCTTGTGCTTTGACAATTTTCCATTATCAATGAGGTGTCATAGTTATGCAGCGGCATGAGGGGATACCAATGTGTGCCTAAAATGTATCTGTTCATAAAACGCAGGTGCTGACGTTCTTAACCTGTAGTGTTTTCGGTACTGTTTCCTGCCCTTAATTTGCGTTATATCAGTGGATGTTTGGTTAAGAATAGAGCTCATATATGTCAATCGATTCATTTCCCAAGCAATCATGATGTGAGTATGAGACGTTCTGGGAACTCTGTGACCCGCTTATCTAACCTAGCGATGCCACAGCCACTATACTCGGGCTAAAGCGTTTTTTTTGCCACGCTTAAGAACTAGGAAACGATCAATCATCAAAGACCCATGCAGGCCAGGGTTTATTATTAAACTGCTATAGGCAGATCATTCTGGTAAATAGCCTTCTCGATTAGGAACATGGATTCTGACACCAATATTCTTAGCCATTGGGCTATTTATATGATGTTAAATGATTTGCATTTAAAACGTTGTCCCATCAAGTGACCCCAGTGACCCAAAACCCATAATCTGCAATTAGTAGGTAATTACGTCCACGGATATCGCTGATTAATACTGTAGTCGCATGGTTACAAATAGGCTTGCATCAATAGCCACTTACCTGGTAGGCTAGTATAATACAAAAATACGTATAGTCTGTATGCACACAAAAACGAACAAATATTTGTTAAAGTTCACTATATATATCTTGCAATGAGACGAATTCTGATCAAGCCCAGATGCTAAATTATTGTCCATAATAACTACCAATTTCGAATTATTTCAAACGAAAGCAGTCGGAACGTGTGATTCATAAAATAAGACTTTGAATAAATGTTTGCATGCATGGTATGCTATAGGTATGCTATAGCTCTGCATGTAAGCTTCTGTCCAATTCACTTTGCTTAACACTATAGCGCAGTGTCTGTTGAGCAGTTGCAGCCTTTTCTCATTCGAATCTCTTTGTGAAGCCAGAATTGTACTTTGAGCCGTCCAACTGTATGAATTCGATGTCAGGATCAACTTGATCTATCCTATTTCCAAATTGCTCCTGAAATTGATCTTTGAAACGAGAGAATGAACCATATACAATTCCTTTGGCCTTGACACAAGGTACAGTGATAAATATACAAGACTAATGAGCAATTACCAAATAATCACCTTCCAAATAGCTTACATAATAATATATTAAACAGTAGAGATCGTCGGATACAGTTTCCTCTTCATTATTAACCAGGGAAGGGCTTGCGTGGTCCATAGGCTTATTGACATGATAACGTTTTCCAAACACACCACATTTAATTTGTTCATGCATTAAGCAGAGACATTCAAATGGCCGAAAACATTCTGACTTTCTAGCGATACCCCGTGGTATTGAACAATTCTAGAAGAGAAATCAAAAAATGTTGCAATTCATATGTTGGATTTAAAGCTACAAACATCAAAATGTAATTCATGCTAGAATCTAAACAATGGGAAATACATTTATCACCGATCATTAGGCCCACTATTTGTCCCAAAATAGACGATATTTAATCTTTTCTGTAGCCTAATACAAATTACATTGTGACATATTAATGCATAGCACTATCATTTCAACCCCGTTATTATAAAGAACCATGTAGTCCTAGTAAATTAGAACCTAGTAATGTTTTACCAGTCAATTATAGGCAGGTGTTTGTTTCGGAATTACATACACCCGCACATCATTTGAATGGTAACAGTGTGAATATGGGACCTTTTGAGGTTGAGCCTCAATAGTACCCTATATTGTCTGCTCTCTCTAATGTCCTACGCAGCCAGGTGTAACTTGTAGAGTTCCATGCAGCCGAGTCTATTACGCGTGGGCGTTTACACGCATGGATTGCAGGAAATATTGTGCGCTGAACCTTTGGTTGCTGTAAACGCAAATAAATTCATTGGTTGAAACATTATCCATGCAGTTAAGATTACATAGTATTTTGAAAACTATTTAGTAGCACATTTTTTAAAGACATTACTTTATTACTGAATAGGTCAATTATATTTTTCCCTTGTTTTAGTTGCTTACGATTGTTACCCCAAAAAGATTTCATGGCGGGTCTCTCATCGTTACTTTTTTGAGGTCATATTCTTCAAAATAATGACCATTTCGGATATTCAGGAATTCCCTGCTCCACCTCTTCAATCTACTCGATGTTAGCAAGAGCCTAAACAGTTTACAGTATCTTTTTGAGAATATTGTGAACATTACACTATGCAACAAGTCTGTATATTGACAATGAATAAGCTATACTAACAGGACAACACTATATGTAAAATGCCCAGTCATGATATAAATCAGATAATTACAAAGTATATTATCCGTAGGAGATATATAATTCACATAGCAAAATCATTCAAGCTTACCTAAAAGGCCAGAACAAGGTAATTTAATTTAATCAAATTAGCTCACCATTGACAAATATACATTTTTTAAAATGTAATATGTATTATCTTTATTGTGTTCTTGCAATGGGACACAGCACCACTCCCACTAGACGCTTCTTTCGCCTTCTGACGTACTCCAATGCCTATGCGCAACTGTTCATGGTTGGATGCACCTAAGTTTGAAAAGCCAGTAGCAGACATTTTCAGCATCTGCTTGAACTTGAACAGCAGAGTGCAATCACCTTGCTGAAGAGCGGTGGGCTACAATTGTACAATTGTATTGTTTTAACGGCTTTTTACACAACCTCCAGTGGCACAAAACGTAACAGGTAACCGTTTCAAATTTAAAGGCCCACTTTTTTAATATTAATATTTAATCGTTGCCGGTTAATATGAAAACTATACTATAATATATGTATGTAAAAATGTCAGAATCGTATTTAGAATATCGTATTTCGACGTAGGGAAGACAGAATTTGACTGAACTGTCCCTTTAAGTATTTTTTCATCTCAGCATACATATTTAGCAGTGGGTGTGTCTAGCAGACGAAAAGTAATATGTGTAATGGTTTAGGTATAACACCAACATTATTTAAACTTCTGCATTAGGTCTATACAAATTTTGAAATTGTTTAATGATATTTATGAAGTAGAAAGTTTTCACCTTGCAGTCCCTGGTCTCATGTTGGCCTGCATGCCTAATAGCAGAGTATATTCTCACACATCCTTTTAGTCAGAGAACAAATACTTCCCCTGTAGGCTACTCAATAGAAAAACATTATACAGTTTATTTCGGCAACCAACATTCCCCTCAGAGCACTAATATGTAACATATGGCTGGAATATACACCTGATAAAATACCATAGGGGCCTAGCAGTTTGAAAAAAAAACTACATTTGTTGCCTAAATAAAACAATATTTTCACTAAATATATCACAATGCACTCTAACTAGTTCATGTTTCTTGACCTGGACTGTACCCTTCACATATAAAAATGTCACAATTTTATACCTTGATGTTAGATGGGTCCTCACCCTGAAAAAAGTATATGGGTCAAGCAAAACTGAAATGTATTTGGTGACCTTTTGGTGCATAGTTTGATGCCAGGTGTGATTTATATACTGCAGTACCCTAGATTAACTGTTGTGTTTAGGACTAATGTACTGGTCAAATAGCAATCTTGCTTGCCAGTAGCAACAAAGGCATGCAAAACAAAATAACCTAAGTTTGCACCGCTTTCATTTTGCTCCATGCTGGCAAGTTTAGCTATCTTTTGAGTCTTGCGACAAGGAAGCAGTTGCCATGCTGGGTAGATTGTAATATTGAAATAAAAATAGAATAAAGACATATAAGATATCAAAGCAAATTTTCTTAGCCATTTCAATGTCAATTATAAACCCGAATGTTGGGAGGTCCTGAATAATGCAGTGGTCATATTCTTGCAATTAGCTTCATCTTTGTGAGACCAGGGTTTGAATCCCAGGGGTCATGCCAAGGGCAATGCAATTTGCTAGCACTATCCAGATTTAGGGGTTTAGTTATGAAATATGGTTGTCTGGTCCAGTTATGCTCTAGTGACTCCTTGCGGTGGGTTTTGGCACCTGTGATCTCAATCAAGTAAGAAAACTGAAGAGTGGGTTCCCTCTGGTACTTAAGGATTACTGTGTAGATCATCTGGTTGAGAAAGCCATGTTATATGAAGCAGAAGTGCATTGGATGTGCTTCAGACGACAATTATTTCAACATTGACTGTCTAATGGGGGATGCAGCCATAAGAGAGGGCCCTAATCATGAATTTGTTATCACAAAATGGGGAGAAAAACTGTAAAAAGTCACAAAAAAAGTAATTATGAACTGATTTGTTCAAATTATGAATGTGAATGGAGTAAAAGCTGTGTTATGTAAAAGAGCAATAAGGCATCTTGTGGGTTTGTGTTATTTGTCAAGTTATCAAGGCTAAGCTCTGTGTCGAGACATTGCTCTTATAAATGTGTTACCAACAAAATTAGAACAGTAAAACATGTGATTTTATATGTGAGATATATAATCTTGTATAAGCGGTGGATTGAATTCTGAATGCTGATTGGCTGAAAGCCAAGGTATGGAAGATCCTATAACATCATGTATGACATCACATACATTTTTACTGCTCTAAATGTGTTGGAAACTGGTTTATCAGAGCTATTAGGCATCTCTGAGGTTTTTCAGATATTGGCGATATATCTCACACGGTTTATAAGAGATAATATGCCACATTTATACGAGTTATACTAAAACTAAATCATAATAAAATTGTATCCCCATCACTTCTGTACCTTTTAGCCAGTGATGGCTAAATAATATGATATGGTAGCCCACAGGTTACTTCAGGAATGTTTAGACATTTAAGTATCTCGACAATGGCCTGTCTTTCCGATTTTCCGATTTTTAGTATGGGTTATAAGTACAGGATTTAAAAAATATTGTCGGCTATTTATTAAATTTTTAACACCCTGGTGGGGCCAAAATATTATTGGAGAACCTCCTCGTAGACAGACAAAAATAATGATCATCTTTTGTCTGTAACTACACTGGTTGCTAGCTAAATTTGGACACGTAATTTTGCATTGCGCTTCATTAAACGGTAAACAGTTTTCTATGCTTGCTAACTGCATAGATTACTTTAAAAAACTAAATATTTACGTGAGTTAACAATGGGTTTAAAGGTTTGTAATTTAATGTTGTTATTTAATATTTCATTATTATTTTTAATGATTATTAAAATATAACATATGGTGCTTTTTCTTACTCATAGAAATAACAACATACAGTTACCCAATAAATCAGGTGTTAAAAAATATACAGTGTCTTTGGAAAGCTTTCAGGCTTCTTCTCATTGTTGTGTTATAAACCACCATTCTGATGTGTTATAGACTTAATTTATTATTGATTTATAATTTTTTTATATACAATAACTCATATTGACAAAGCAAAGCCATATTTTATTTGTAGCAATTCATTGAAAATGAAAAACTGAAATATCTCATTTACATAATTATTCTGGTCCTTTGCCATGACACTCCAAATTGTGCTCAGATGCGTTGTCTGTCCTTTGACCATCATTGAGTTGTCTCTTTAATATGATTTGAGAAAACCATGAAGTCCAAGGAAATATCTGTAGACCTCAGAGATACAACTGTTGGGAAGCGTAACTCTGGGGAAGGTTATTAAAAAATGGTGATAGCATTGAAAGTTCCTAGGTGCATACTGGGCTCCATCACTCTGAAAATAAGTTTGTAAAACTGAAGACCCTTCCTAGAGCAAGCCGTCTGGAAAAATTAAACAGCCGCTGACCAAGAACCCAATGGTCACTCCAACACAGCTTTAGACTTTCTTTGCAGAGATGACAGAACCTGCTAGACAGACAACCATCTCTGCAGCACTCTGTCCATCATGCTTTTATGATGGAGCGGCAAGATGGATCCACTCGAGGAAAAGGCATTTGACATGCTGACTGAGGTACTCAAAGCATGGGGAGGAATATTCTCACCAAAATGTATCTTTCAGGCCTGCATGCAGAGCGCTACATCTGGCAAAGAACAAGGTAACGTTTATCACCTGGTTAATCCCATCCCTGTGGTGAAGCATGCTGGTGGGAGAACTTCTATGTCTCAGTGACACAGAAAGGGAGACTGGTTAGTATTGAGGAAAGTCTGTAAATGTCCTTGAGTGGCCCAGCCAATGCATTCTGTGGGGAGACTTGAAGATCGCAGTTCCTCAATGCCTCCTCCATTGTGACAGAGTTTGAAAGGATCAACAAGAAAGTGATTAACTGCCCAAATTTGGTAAAGCTTGTCCAAAGCTGAAAGCTGGTAGAGGCATACCCAAGAAGACTTAAAGGTTGTGAAGTACTGAACAAAGGGTCTGCAAATATATTTACATGATTATTCTTTTAAAAAATTGGCACAAATGAAAAAAAAAATGTTTCACTGTCATGATGGAGTATTTTGTATAGAATGATGACAACTCTTTTGTTATTTTATTAGTTATAAATTAAGCCCATAAAACAACCAAATGTGGAAGAGGTTAAGGGGTCTGAATAGTTTCCAAAGTTTGTGTATTTTCTTATATTGTCCCCTGTGATTATAATATACTTGAACAATTTTCCAAAGAGACATGAGCCTACCCTATCCTTCCCACTGTTCCCCAACCACAAATAAATGGGGCAAGATGCTCCCTGGGGTAAGACACACCCCCCCACCCTTTTTTTCAACACCTCATCCGACTGTCACTAGTCTTAATCAAATACTGTGTTTCCTCTGTATCATCACACATTTTCAGACAACTATTAAAGCTATTTCTTCTGTATCTCATATTAAGGACTGCTGGGATTTAAAACATTGCCTTATTTAAATGATAATAAGTTTAGTATAACTGTTTGAAATGGTGTGCAAGGAAAACATAAGTAGTGTAAAAAACAGGGCCAATTCTTCAAAACCCTTAGGAATTATCTTTTATTGGGATAAGTAGCTGGGAAAAATGCCCTTTTCCTAAAATTATACATTTAATTAAATACAAATTAATCTGTAAACTGTAGCCATTTATTTTACTTTATAATCCATTACCCTAAGCATAGCCATCTTCAACATGCAAAACAATCACTGAACTTTGCTTTTTTGTTTCAGTAAATAGACATAGGTAATCTTACCTGAATAATTATGTTGAAGAGATGCCTAAGATGTCTAAGAAGAACGAGTATCAATTATGGATTAAGGCCTAAAATAAAAACTTTGATCTGAATGAACTAGTCTGCGTTGAGGAGAGAAATCCCTAACTCTTTCTGATCCCTGCATTTGTATAAAACTGTAATGACAGCCTTATCCAGAGTAGGCAGCACTCCTCCCTCAATAACTAGCCTGGGTTACAATTTGTACAGTTAAGGTGAGAAAACAATGTTGAATTGCTTTTAAAATTCACAGGGGAAGCTGTACAGCCTTGTGGTCTTTCCGCTCTTTAGAGGCTTACTTATGCACCAAGGAAGTCATAATTCTCTTGATTCAGGGCATAGAGATTACACTCTTCCAGAATGTAATGCATGTTTAAAAGATTAGTATCTGATTTAAATGTATAACGGACTCTATAATTATTGGGACATTAAAGCATCTTCTCATTTTGCGCTGAACAAAAAAATGTCCATTCAAAATAAAACAATTACAAGATGTTAATCATATGTTCCCAGCTATTATTTAATGTTGTTTTTGTACATATTAGTTTCACAAATTAATAGTTAATGTCAGGAAAGGCTACCTACCTCCACCCCTTGAGATTGAGGACTCAGTCACGTTTAAATCTCCCACAATCTCAGTTGGAAGGACACCACCACAGTGATCACCAATAAAGCTCACCAGTGTTTTGATTTGGCTCTGCGTCTGTCTGCTCTAGATGTAAACTGCAATGCATCTACAGAAAAGGTAATCAGCTGCCAACTGCCCTCCATCCAAGTCCCATTCGACCCTTGGGGTAGAATGTTTCCAGGCCAGATAATTTGCTTAACCCTTCCAGTCTGGGCCCCCACTGTTGAAAAAATGTACCATGCAAAGATGTACATTAAATAGCAACAGTTAAGATATATTTTGTTAAATAAACCCTCTTTTCATCCAAATTGAAGATTATGCCATTGAGTTTCACAGCAGAGGCCCTACATTTTTTTTACCTCACATGCACTTGAATTCTATTTTTCTTTACATTTTTCCTTATACTCCATTATGTACAGTTAACCAAAAGTCATTATCATTTGAATAAGTAAGGATTTTAAATTCTTGACCATCGCATTTTAATACACATAAAATATACACATAATTTATATCAAATTTGTAATAAATTAGGAGTTTACTTAATGTTTACTAAAATGCTATTTCCCATCATGTAATATAAACATACAAAAGCATGAAGTAAGTGGGACTTTTCAATGCACGTAAGTATGTTCATTACAACTCTGTTTCCAAAACAGTTGGGACGGTGAGTAAAATGCACTTAAAAACAGAATGCAATGAAATGCAAATCATTTAACCCTATAGTCAATAAAAAGTAGTACCAAAACAACATATCCAATGTTAAAACCGAAGCATTTTATTGTTTCTTGAAACATATATGTCAATTTTGAATTTCATACCAGCAACGTATTTTAAAAATGTTGGGACAGAGGCAACAAAAGACTGAAAATGTGGTGCAATACTAAAAAACTGAAAATGGTGGAATATCACACAACTTTTGGCCCGGTTACCCGATAGCGTTGCATATACAATTGTGTAACGACACAGGCAGCCTTCAGTGGGACTTTGTTACGACAGATGTATGCCTGTTTCCCAAACAACCACGCAAGTCGCTCTTTATCAAGTGCATCCACCACGTAAGTAGCTCTTTATCAAGTGCATCCACCACGTAAGTAGCTCTTTATCAAGTGCATCCACCACGTATGTAGCTCTTTATCAATTGCATCGTTAGTGCCACGTTACGGGCATTTGGAATGGAATTAGGCCATCTTTGGAGCTTGGAATGGAATTAGGCCATGAATACTTTTTGAAATATTGTTTATTGCATTTCGATAGAGCTTGCTTACTTATCAGAAGCATTTAATGTCACTGGCGATGTATTCAACTACTACGTAAGGATCAATAAAATATGTAAAACTCTAAGAAGTCGAGAAATATATGGTGGACGAAACTATTATTTGAAACCAAATGGGGGTTGACTTCAGCCAATCAAAATGATAGTTTCGGCAATCGATCACGTGACATCCAATTATCAACTCCTCGTTGCTATCTAGAATATAAATCACATAGCAGTCAACACGTGATTTGTTAACTGGGAATATACAGCATAGTCGGAAAAATCGATTCAAATTGTTTGGAAAACAAATGCAACGCAAGAGAAAACATGCGTTCTGGCTTGTTCTTCAATGTTCTTCTTGATGAGGTAGAGGCACCAGCATATATCCATCAAATTATGGTTGCAGTAAGATGCGTGGTTTCAGAGTCGTGAACGTTACAACTTTTTCTTAATTAGCCTATTTCTTGTTTTACGTACGTTTTTCTTTATCCTCATTTGACTAATTGCATTCCGTTACATTTACATCTAGTCGCGCAGGTATTATCTAACTTGTCTAAATAAATATGTCTAAATCCAAACTGTTTTGATACGTTTTATTCGTTCTATGGCCT
Organism: Esox niger; assembly: GCA_016801105.1. Classification (NCBI taxonomy): domain Eukaryota; kingdom Metazoa; phylum Chordata; class Actinopteri; order Esociformes; family Esocidae; genus Esox; species Esox niger. The sequence continues at coordinate 52,155 of JACXGJ010002140.1, read as the reverse complement.
TGATATTAACTGTTCCCGATCACTCCTATCATGTTGAGGGAGGCGCTATTTCACAGAAACAGCGAAGTGCCTGTTTAGGTCGGTTAAGACAGACTAATGAGTGGTCGGGAGCACTCGTTAATTAACGAGCGTTGTTATGTGCCACTTAAGTAACAATACTTTCGGGAAACGCACTGATAAAATAACGAGGAACTTACGTGCATCTTACGATCATCTTAGTGCTCTGGTCGGTTGGAAACAGGTCAGTAACATGATTGTGTATTAAAAGATCATTAGAGAGGCTGGTTTTGTCAGAAGAGCGAATGGGGAGGGGTGCACCACCCTTGTGAAAGACAATGCAGGCAAATAGTGCAACAATTTAAGAAACGTGTTTGGGTATCTCATCATCCTCTGTACTGTGGTCTGACAAATGAACATTTGAAATTATTTTGGGGAATAATGGACTCCGGGCTTAAGTGGCTTCTTATTAGTCCATAGTTCAAGGCCTGCATCCATGATGGTATAGGGGTGCACCTGTCATGGGTGACTTGCAGATCTGTGAAGGCACCATTAATGCTGAACAATACATACAGGGTTTGGAGCAGCATATGCCATCCAGACAAATGGGTGAGTGTCCAAACATCTGACTGCTACTGTGTACAATATTTCAAAATTAGGCACTTCTGTTTGCTGTTTTGTCACACTTTCATGCAATACTGTTAAGTTTTTCAAGCTTTCTTTATATCACTTTGGTATAGGTTCATCTTTTTGTCATCTGAGCACAGGTTCTTGCCAAAACCTTGCAGGTTCCTTAACTGTTTTTTTGGCAGACAAACCTGATAATTCCACAATTTAGTTTTTAACCTTGCGGTATAGGGTCTGTAGTTCTGTTTGTAAAGTCTTCTGCAGATGGTAGTGTCTGACACATACACACCTACCACCTCCCTCTGCCATTCTTTGGTATTCTAGTGTAAAGGTCTTTCTTGTCCTAGTAGGATGTTTGTCCTCCCTGAGCTCACATGCTTTTCTTCTTTATAATGGTGTTCCATGATGGGTGTGTTTTTGGGAAGTGTAAGAGCTATGTTTCCAAAAATATGTGGACATCCCTAATAATTAATTTACTTCAGGTATTTCAGCCACACAGTTGCATAAAATCCAGCACACAGCCATGATATCTACATAGACAAAACATTGTCAGAGCAATGTGTCCCACTGAAGAGCTCTGTGACTTTAAACGTAGCACTGTCTTAGGATGCCACCTTTGCCACAATTTAATTTGTGAAAATTCTGCCCCAATGAACTGCAAGAGCTATAGTTGGATCAACAACAACGCAGCCACAAAGTGGTATACACGTAAACTCACAGAACGGGGCCACAAACTGCCTGTGGAGGCAATTTCAGCACAGAACTGTGTATCAGGAGCTTCACAAAATGTGTTTCTGTGGCTTTGCATCTGTACACATGCCTCACATCAACATACACAATGCCAAACATTGACTGGAATGATGTAAAGCACACCTCCACTACAAGTGATGAATCACGCTTCACTTACTGGTGGTCTGATAGATGACTCTGGGTGTGGCAGATGTCAGGATAACTCTACCTGCCGGAATGCACATAGCCTACTCTAATGTTTGGTGGAGGAGGGATAATGGTCTGGGGCTGGGTTTCAGTGTTTGGTCTAGGCCCCTTGGTTCCAGTGAAGGGTTATCCTAATGCTACAGGATACAAAGACATTTTAGATAATTGGGTGCTTCCAGCATTGTGACAACAGTCTGGGGAAGGCCCTTTCCTGTTCCAGCATGACTGTAACCCTATGCACAAAGTGGGATCCATAAAGGCATGGCCTGACAAGGTTGATGTGGAGGATCTCGAATAGCCTGCAAAGAGCCCTGATTTCAACCCCATTGAACACCTTGGGAGGAATTGGAACAGTGATTGTGAGCCAGGCTTTCTCGTCCAACATCAGTGCCTGACCTCATAAATGCTCTTTTGACTGAATGGGCATAAATTCCCATAGAGACACTCCAGAGTGGTGGCTACTATAGCTGCAAAGGGGGACCAACTCCATATTAATGCCCATGGTTTTAGAATGGGATGTCAAAACAATCTTATATAGGTGTGATAATTGGATGTCCACATACTTTTAGCCATGTACAGCTCCAGAAAAAAATAAGAGACCACTGCACCCTTTACTTTCCAAAAAAGTTGAAAAGGAAGATTTTGAGTGAAGAACAGATTGGTTAAAATTAAGAGACCACTGCAAATTGACCATTTCTTTTTCTCACTGGAAACTTTCTTTTTCAACTTTTTTGGAAAGTGGTCTCTTAATGTTTTCTGGAGCTGTAGTTTTTGTTAGATTTTTGCTGACACTTCTTTGATCTTCCTATTGACAAACACTAATAGAACACTCCAAAAGCCAAAGTCAAGTCTAGACATTGACAGCTATCCTATACATAAAACAATTGTGATTTAACACCTAACTAGAAAGAATAAGTTGTGGTTATCATTCAGAATGATGCATGGCCTTCCCCAGGGTGAAAAAGTTAGTAAAAGTCCACCTCTGTCCTCCTTATTGTTTCTTTCTGGTCTGTCTTTGTTTGGTCTCCCCATCATTGTCTCCCACAGTCAGGTCCCTCTCCAAAAATACTTCTCTCCTGACTGACTGTACCTTTCTATCCACTTACTGTCCTTACACTAATTTCTTGGCTGTCCTTGTATCCTTACTATAGTATCATAAAAACTGAAAAGGAAGGTAAACGTGGGTTGACTTACACAACCTTTTAATATTAAGCTTGACCTCTCTTAATGTAAAAATATGCTTAATGAATCCCATTTGGATTATGTGTTGAATAAAATAATGAAAGCCTTTTATTAAACAAGGCCTACGGAAAGTGTTTTCAACATATTGTTGTGTTATCAATTTAATTTATAATTGATTGTATGAATATGTGTTGCTATCAGTCTGTACATAATACCATAATGACAAAGCAAAAACACATTTTTGGAAATTTGTGCCAGTTTGTTGAAATGAAAAACTGAAATATCTCATGAAACCCAAATAGACCTCTGAGATTGTTTCACTGTATAGATTTGGGAAAAGTTATTTTAAAAAATCCTCAGCACTTAAAATTTCTTGGAGCCCATTGGGCTTTATTACATACTCATATCCAAAAAGTCCTTTTAATCTCTATCTATTGTTACTGAGCTCTAACTACCAATAAACATGTTTTATATGGCTAGATGTCAGCTAACGGTATGAAGAAATCTGCTACTCTGAGACACTGACTGAGCAAAAGTAGGAGCCGGCCCTACTTAAAAAGATAGATGGAGGGTGCCTACCGTACACTCCAGCATCCTCCATGACACAGCCCTCCTCTCTGATTTAATCCTACACTTTAACTTCGTGTTTAGCTTGAGATGAAGATGTCAATCGAATATACAGTAATTCCTTAAATTGTTGATAATTAAAACCAGACTATGTCACTGGCATGGGGAATTATTGTAGCAGAAAATAAATATTTATAGTTGGTTGTGTTGAAAAAAAAACTATTCAATAATACTAGAATGGAAATCCAGTTCATCTGATATTAGATCAAGGACAATGATTTCCAAGGGTATTTTAAATAGCTCCTTTTAAACATTCCTTAAAACACATTTGAAGTGCCTACAACCTAAAAAATCTATCCCAAAAGATTTTTAAAAAGGTTATTTGATTTACTGTTAAAATTGATTCTTTGAATGCATTATAGAGGTTACCCCACAGTTTGGATGAAACACCCTAAAAAACTTAGATGTGCCTTTAAATGGATATTGTTTTTCTCTCGGAATGGTGTTTGTGCTTTAAGATAGTTTAAAGCACAGAGATAATATAAGAAATGTAACTCACTTTTGGTTACCTTTTGAATATGAATATGTGAATTCATGCTATGTCAGATGCAATGTGTTGCAAGCCAAATCCCCTCCATGTCCACCTGTGAAATTTAAGTTACACCTCATGCTCCTTTTTATACCTTCTAACAAATATATTGACTATTATACTTATTACAGCAGCAAGCTGCTTTATCTGTACTAATTGAGGGATTACATTAATGAGCTAAATGTAAAAATATGTTGATTTCAAAGTTGTATGGACCATTTATTTTTGGGTCGTTAACCTAGTAACAAAAAACTGGTGGTTGGAAAATTGGGAAGGAGTTCTGGAACTGAATGATTGGATAATGTTGTGTACTCTCCTGTGGATAGCAACAATCTGTATTTCCCTGCACAATTAAGTCAAATGTGTGGTGTATAAAATAATTTAAATATGATTACTTTATATATTCTTATTTTACATATTACATATCAAGTGAATGAATTGTAATAATAATGTACCATAATTCTTAGTCAAGGTTTTTGACAGAGCCCTCTATTTATTTAACAGTGTACTTTAATGGGTATAGGGCATTTTCTTAAGCTTGTTTTGTATAAATGAGGACAGAGGCAGATGTAGACCACTTCACACATGAATCACAGTAGTTGTGTTGGATTCCTTGTGTCCTCTCTGGCTCTTACTGTCCTTTTAAGGGACTCTAGAGGCTAGTTAAAAGGTGTCTGATTCTCACCATGAATCTAATTAGATCTCTGACTGAGGTCTTAACATTTCCTTATAAAAAATAAAGGCACAGGGGGGAAGGAAGGTGCTAAAACACCAATGCTTTTATTTCCCTCTATTGCACCTCAGTTCAACCCGCTCGACCCATCCCCTGCCCCCACCTTTCGTTTTCTGGAGAAAAACAAAGTCCGGTAAGCTAATGAAGTTTGTAATTAAGGAGATTCTGTTGGGCTGAATGGGTAATTAGAACATGCTTTCTCTGGGGTGTTAGCGGTCCAAGCTCATCAGAGTGGAGTATGACCATGGAGAGAACACTTTCAGACCTCTTCATGGGGCCAGGAAAAGGATGAGGGATCATTTTCACCTGCAGTGACTTCATCTGTAAGCGGTGCATTCTGGGAAAAAGTTTTTTTACTCAGGTTTTGTGCAAATATATATGAGGTAATGTCAACAAAAAGGCCCTTAAACTGTGTACAGTGTTTGGTTTGAGCCATTTTAAAAGATTGGTTGTAGGTTAAAAGTATATGAATATTAAAGCATAATAATATATGCCACACTTGTTGATGCACTTTCACCAGAATCCATACTGTGTAGACATCCTTACTTTAAGATCGGAGGTGGCTCAACAATAGAAGCTTCTTCCTGGGCAGTTCAAGTTTACTGTCACAATTACAATTATAACCAAGCATGCCTTTAATAAACTGTTAAACTATCAGTTATTATTTTGCTTAGCTTGCTAGCTTAATATTATACAAAGGTAGAAAGCCAGACAAAATAGTGTTTGCCGCCTCCTCATGCTATAGGTTAGTAAGTTAGGAAACATTCTAGTTTAACTGAACCCTAGCTAGATAGTGTGTAACAACTATACAATATTTGTCTCCTTTTTAAGGCATTTAAGGCTATTATTGGTAGCAATGTTTTAAACCACCCCAGTGTATCTGTTCAGCAGCATGACTGGTAAAAATACAAATTTCTGGGATGGCTAGATGTTCAGCATTTCCCTGCTGAACATCTAGAGTAGCAGAATTCCCCCATGCATTTGTACATAGTTTGAGACATGAGAAACACCATGTTGTTATTCTGTAGTAGTTATATTGGTAATTTTGCTGACACTTTTCTCCAGAGTGACTTAAATACATTATTCATTGCGTACATTTAGTACTTATTAGCACGTTTTTACATTTTGTTTTGAATGAATGAGCCAATTAGATGATGGAGATGATCAGGTAACTATGGGCTTGTTAACATCACGCTACATTGTCCGAGATGTAAGAATCAAGATACTACATCATTTTTGTGTGTAAACTTGCTGTTTACTTGCAAGTGAAGAGAATTACTGTACTTTGAGATGTCACCTTCTGAAGCAATGTGGAAATTATTTTAAAAGATTTTTCTTAAACTTAAACAAGCCACTGACAAATTAAACAGCACTTTTGTTCTGGTTTTACCCAAATTAATATATAACATTTTGTGAATCGTGTCTGTCATAGTTTTCTCAATTTGTGCTTTTTGATGACGTAGGAATCTATCCCCACGGACACCTTGATTTTTAGAGACCTACATTGTTAAGGGGTATAATGGTCTATCCATCTTCCTTTGTTAATTTACATTTTCTCACCATTATGATAACGATATACTACTTCCTGCAGTACAATACTGTCCAAACAATCCTTAAGAGGGTGTAATAACACAGACTATTCCGACAGGTTTTTTTAATGAGGAAACCGTTTTTTGTACTGCTCCAAACCTGATGTAATGAGTGAATGGTGGGATTTACCTTTTCGATTAGTTTTCCATTTCCGAAAGTGTATTTTTTTCAATATTTCAGAAAACCTGTGATGTAAGACATCCATGATTTATTTATAGAGGTTCACTCAGATTACTGCATATGAGCTAATCCTAAAGAATGGTGCAAAATGTGTTATGTGAAGTTATGATGTGTTGTGATATACTATGATAGAATTGGGAGACCACAGGTGGAACAAGGCAAACAGGAGAAAGACAGTCCTCCTCAGTGTTCATAGAGGGAAGACAGCTCTATTCTAATTATCACATTTACTTCAGATTCGTTGACTGTGGTGCTGATAAAGAAAGTTCACCTGGCCTCAATTAACCATATTTATCTCAGATTATCCCTCCATAAGATTTCTGGCAGAAAGATTATTATTATTAAAAGCTAGGGTATGCAGGAGGAATAAATGTTCTGTCAAAGTGACATCTCTGATAGAACAAATTGAAATCAGTGGAAGTGGAATCAAAAAGAAAGACTAGTTAGTTCTTGGGAACACATTTTTTTTACCTTTCGTAATTTATTTATTTCATGCACAGTACCCGTCAGATGTTTGTACTCATTCAAATGTATTTCTTAATTTTTTCTATTTTCCACATTGTAGAATAACAGTGAAGAACTATGAAATAAGATATGAAATAAGAAATTGGAACACATGGAATTATGTAGTAACCAAAAATGTTTTAAACAAATCAAAATATATTTATATTTTAGATTCTTCATTTGCCACCCTTTGTCTTGATGACAGCTTTGCACATTTAGGGATTATCTCAACAAGCTTCATGAGGTAGCCACCTGGCTTTTCCAACAGTCTTGGAGTCTCAACAGACAGTTAGGTCCGGAAATATTTGGATACAGACACAATTTCATTATTTTGGCTCTGTACACAATGACAATGGATTTGAAATGAAACAACCCAGATGCAATTGAAATGCAGACTTTCAGCTTTACTTCAAAGGGTTGAACAAAAATATTGCATGACATTTTTAGGAATTGCAACTATTTTCATACACAGTTACCTTATTTCCGGGGCTCAGATGTAATTGGACAAATTAACACAATCACAAATAATATGTTTATTTTGAATACTTTGACAAGAATCCTTTGCAGTCAATGACTGCTTGAAGTCTGAAACGCATGGACTTTGTGATGCTTTACCAGAGCTTTACTGCAGCTTTCTTCAGTTGTTGTTTGTTTGTGGATCTTTCTGCCTTAAGTTTTGTCTTCAGCAAGTGAAAAGCATTCTCGATCGGGTTGAGATCAGGTGACTGACACAGCCTCTGCAAAATATTCCACTTCTTTGCCTAAAAAAACTGTTGGGTTGGTTTCACAGTATGTTTTGGGTAATTGTCCATCTGTAACGAGAAGCGCCGTCCAATCAACTTTGCTGAATTTGTCTGAATCTGAGCAGACAGTATATCCTTATACACTTCAGAGTTAATCCGGCTACTTCTGTCGATTCATCAATAAACACCAGTGACCCAGTGCAATTGGATGCCATGCATGACCATGCCATCACATTGCCTACACCAGGTTTTACAGATGATGTGGTATGCTTTGGATCATGAGCCATTCCAAGCTTTCTCCATACTTTTTTATTTCCATCATTCTGGTACAGGTTGTTCTTAGTTTAATCTGTCTGGCTTCACTTGGCTGGCTTTTTTAGAAATGTTTTGGCAAAGTCTAATCCAGCCCTTCTATTCTTGAAGCTTATTAATGGTTTGCACCTTGTGGGGAACCCTCTGTATTTTCTCTTGTAAAATCTGTGCTATGATCGTCCACCACTGTTGTCTTCTGTGGATGTCCAGGCCTTTTAGTGTAGCAGAGCTCACCAGTCTGTTCTTTCTTTCTCAGAATGTACCAAACTATTGATTTGTCCACTCCTACTGTTCCTGCTATCTCTGTAATGGATTTTAACATCACAGCTTCCAAATGTGTATGCCACCCCTGGAATTTTACCTGCTTAATTGATGAAGAAATAATGAAGGAATAGCCCACACCTGCACATGAAACAGCTTATGAGTCAATTGCGCAATTACTTTCTGTCCCTTGAAAAAGAGGTGGTTACATATTAATGAGCTTTAATTCCTAAACCCTTTCTACAATTTGGATGTGAATACCCTCAAATTAAAGCTAAGAGACTGCACTTTAAGCACTTATTCATTATTTTACTGTAACAACCTAAATAAAAACTGAATTCTGTCAGTGTTTACTTTTTCAATATCAAACTGTATGCTGAGCACCTGTTGGCTGCATTTCCTTCACTCTGCGGTCCAACTGAACCTATACCATCTCCATTGGGTTGGGTGATTGTGGAGTCCAGGTCATCTGATGCATCACGTCACGGTCAAATAACCCTTACCCATCCTGGAGGTGTGTTTTAGGTAATTGTCCAGTTGAAAAACAAGTCCCACTAACCACAAACCAAATGGGATGGTATTGCACTGCTGAATGCTGTGATATTCATGGATTTGGAGACAATCAGACATTGACACCGGCAAAGCACCCCCACCCCATCACATGTGTAATATACTTCATGGTGGGAACCACACATGTGGATTCACCCACTCTGCATCTCACAAAGACACAGCAGTTGAAACCAAACATGTACATTTTTCTATGACCAGGACAGATTTACACCTGTCTAATGTCAAGTCTCTTCTTCTGTTTGGTGTCTTTCAGTAGTGGTTTCTTTCAAAGCAGCAGTTCGACTAATAATGTCTGATTAGCTCAGTCTCCTTATCCTCTGCAGCAGAGGTAACTCTAGGTCTTCCTTTCACATGTAAGCTCTAAGGGTGTCTACTTTGCAAAAACTACAGTATGTAATGTATTTTGGTTTGAATGCTTGAATGGTAACAACACACAATGTGGAGAAAAGTAAAATTTAAGAAATAATTGAGTCATTATATACAAAATCATTATCAAATAATATATCTCATACAGTAACACCTACATGAATGATTATTTTCATGAAAATATTTGATTGCTGGTACTGAATGACTCAAAGTCTTGTCATAAGGTAATTTTTTTAAAGGCTAGTGGACAGTCCCCCAGTCTGCTTATTCATTTTTACTTGCTTATTTGTTGCTTTTTAAAGTTTTATATTGACCGTTTAGACATTGGAAGGCAAATAGAGAGGAGACGGAAATTGAATCCTACCTTATGTGGTAGCGTATGGTACTTTCTCATTGCAGTATTGCAATGTGATGAGAACATGTATCATGTAGAGTATTATTTATTAATCCCATATTGGGAAATTGTTTTATGACATCATGCATCGTCCAGGACTTCCAAGAGACCATGCCTTGTCCTAAAGTCCTGGATGATATATGATATGATAAAACAATTTGCCCACCAAATATGTAGGCAACTTATTGAACAGAAAATGATAAGGTGACCACATTTCTAAAGTGTACTCTTTGGGAAACGTATACTTTATATGTATATATTTATGTAGCCTCTGAAAAAACATCTGGACATTGGACAATATTTTAAGGGCTGGTTAAGTTGCTACACACACGTATCCCTTGATTCCAGCACACATCCATAGCTTATGTGTCAATACATGTCACTGTAAACTGAAAAGTCATATAAATTATCATATATGAAATAGGACTTAACTGACCACACTAGATAAATATATTTTCTCTGTTTACATAATAGACAAATTAATGTCTCTCACAGATGCAGTAGAAGAAACCACATTTTTTAAGTGGGCCTCTTTGATCCTGGATTCCACTTCACATTCTACAAAATAATTTACACTGTTTAGATGAAGTGTCCTGCTGCAAGGCACAACACCTGGCTTTTGAACCCATGACCTCACAGCTGAGCGCGCTCACTGAAGCCTTCTTGCCTCCCGGTTAGTTAGAGGATCAGCGTGGACAGACAAGCCCAAGACTTCATTTCCTGTTTCGCCTCCAACTATGCTCCCCTCCAACATATGTTGTGTACCTGTGTTCAGGTACTTTAATCTACATTATCAATGTAGTCATGACCTAGACAAAACAATGGTGTTTAAACAAACACACCCAAGAACATGTTTATGCCCACCTGATGTCTCTAATTGTACAATCTACACTTAGTCCAGGTCTGATATGAACCAGTTTCCCATGTTAAGAGCCAGGCCAATGAGATGGGAAAACGAGGTGGTGTAGAGAGGTCTAGAGCGCATCAAAGAAAGGTTCAGGCTTCGAATGTTGTGAGAAGTCCATTGTCCATGTGACCGCACATTTATTCTGAACATCAAATCCTGTTTAGATCGTTAGAACTGTGCTCTCAGCCTGTTCTAGCAGTTGACTCCTCTGTGAGAGGACACTGTGTGTTGAGAATATGGGAGAATCCCCTTCCAAAACCCACATGCGTAAAGTTCAGGCTTGACAGGTGAGCAGAGCTAGCCAAGTATGGCAGGTGCCTTTCAGCACCAAGCTGGCCTGCGATATTGTTCGTAGGCTCCTTCCTTGTGCATTAGTCTCAGCCAAATAGCTTTGAGTAGAGGGTTTGCTGAACCTATCCCTCATCGTCTACCGCGACCCTTCTCTCTTCAGCGCCCCAGGTCGTGCTGGAGATAAAGGAACTCAAGGAACACCTCAAGGAATCCTAAATATTAGCAGTTGTAAATCAGCCCCTGGTGGCCTATGGGTGGCAATTATCTTTTTAACGCTAATAAATCCCCCGGTCACAGATAAAATGCCTACCTTGGTGCCTAACAAACAAGCAACCGGGTGGGTGGGGTTTGTTTAGTAAAGGAAAGATCTTTAGCCATGTAGCTATATTCAATAACACTGTAAAGGGAATAAATGATATGTTACATGTTGGGTATCATGTACAAACAGGAAGGAGAGAAAGAGATAATATTTCTATGATAATGCATGGTAAATCCAGATGATATCAAGACCCGGGCAAGAGCTCTTATCAGTGCTATCAACACCTACCAAACAGGATTAGTTTCAGTGCACCCAGACTTTTGTTGCACATAAGTAGTCGGTGTTCCTTGAAAATGTCACAGGCGGAGGGTAACAACACAGTGAATAATGGCGGACGACATGGATCTGATAAGGGCATTCTTTGATTTTATCATGTGTGGGGTCAGAGCACTCGGCAAGGTGGAGACCAGATAGAGAGCAAGGCCTGACTGTTTGAACTGCCGATCCTCCAGGCCCAACTACACTGAAATGCCACCAGCAAAAGTATCTTTGAAAGGCTCAGCTCAGCTATTGCCATCTACCCTACATGGCCACTGAACGATAGTGGTCCTGTGTGTGTAATGTTCAAAAGGGACTCATAGACCACATCCCACAAACTCCTATAAAAGAACAAAAGTACAGATTTATAAACTACGAGGAAGCTTTGCATTTATTTTTTCATGCATAGTGAAGCTGTTGAACCTTCATTCCATGTCAAGACTTAAGTTGAACCTCATTAAGCTCTCCCACACACTAGATACTTAATTATCCCTTAGAGGATAGCCAGCACTAATACAAATTAGGATGATAATTAAGCAACTGAGACTAGCCATTGTATCTCCCTGAGCAAGGCTCAGAACTAACCATTATCTAGAATTATAGCCTTTGTTTACAGTCACAACAAGAGCCTTTTAACCAGTGTCCAGCTGTTTATTAGAAGCTCTAATATACAGCTCGTAATGTCACTATTGAGGTCAACATTTAATTGAGGGCATTTATACTGATTGGAAAGTAATAAATAACAACTACCCAGGTGATGTAGATGCAAGTGTATACACTTAATTTGATTTATTTTCCAGTGTCTTGCCAAAAGTATTTTAAATGGATAGAAAGTAGGATACCTGTGTCCGTATTTTGTTCATTTCAGAGAAGTGCCGTCTGGTGTCCGTAAAAATCAACCTAAGTCAGGATTCAACTTTGACATTCCTCTTTAGATCAAATGACACCTGAACAGCAGTGACAACACTCTCTCATGTCAATACTGAAACAATTCAAGACCTGGCAACAAAGGACTCACATCCCACTGCCGTATTTCTCAGCTAATCTCCTCCCACTGTAGCTGTGAAAATGGTTATTGACAGAGATACTGTATAAACTGAAAAGACGCTCTAACAATGGGAGTTGTCCCAAAGGCTAGAAAGAGAGTCTGCTCATCATATTTTAAGGACTGTATTTCTGCATGGGCAGATGTTGAGTAGACCACCTCGCTACGCATCTTCTCTGAATTATAATGCTGTTCCTTGACAGTTGTACCATGTGAAACACTTTTATGAATATAACTTTCTGTCATTTAATATGGAAACATGCTGTCCAATTAGTCCTTCATGCTGTAAACCATCTAGTCAAAATTACTTTAAGAAACTACTGGTGCTAGCAAATTGTCCCTAAAGGCTCTGAGATGTGGGGACTTTCAATTATTTTATTTCTTTACTTGTTTGTCCATCAGCTTTTTTTCATAGGACCTTGATCTTTCTCTCCAGTGGCAAATGTTTGCTGGTGGTGTCTATATAAAATACACTTATCTAATCATATCTAATTCAAGCTAATCATACGATATTATTACATCACTGATTAATTCCATTGACCATTAGCTGTTCCTAGCCTCTATATCCAGTTTCACTTTATAAAGTTGTGCTCATAAGTTTGCATACCCTGGCAGAAATTGTGACATTTCGGCATTGATTTTGAAAACATGACTGATCAGGCAAAAACACAAGGATAGTGGTCATATGGAGCCATTTATTATCACAGTTGTTTGGCTCCTTTTTAAATTATAATGGTTACAGAAATCACCCAAATGGCCCTGATCAAAAGTTTACATGACCTTGAAAGTTGGCCTTGTTACAGACACAGAATTTCCTACACCTGTGGCTTTTTAAATAGCGATAATTGTCTGTATATAAATAGTCAAAGTGTTTCTTAGCTGTCATGTGGATGCACTGAGCAGGCTAGATACTGAGCCATGGGGAGCAGAAACGAACTGTCAAAAGACCTGTGTAACAAGGTAATGGAACTTTATAAAGATGGAACAGGATATAAAAAGACATCCAAAGCCTTGCAAATGCCAATCAGTACTGTTCAATCACTTATTAAGAATTGGACAATTCGGGGATCTCTTGATACCAAGCCAAGGTCAGGTAGACCAAATAAGATTTCAGCCAAATCTGGCAGAAGAATTGTTTAGTATACAAAGAAAAACCAACAGGTAACCTCAGGAGAAATACAGGCTGCTCTGGAAAAAGACAGTGTGGTTGTTTCAAGGAGCACAATACGATGATACTTGAACAAAAATGAGCTGCATGGTCGAGTTGCCCGAAAGAAGTCTTTACTGGGCCAATGCCACAAAAAAGCCTGGTTACAATATCCCCGACAACACTTAAACACGCCTAAGCTTCTGGCGCACTGTAATTTGGAGTGATGAGACCAGCTTTATGGTCACAACGATAAGCGCTATGTTTGGAGAGGGGTCAACAAGGTCTATAGTGAACGGAATACCATCCCCACTGTGAAGCATGGTGGGGGTTCACTGATGTTTGTTTTTTTTTGGGGGGGGGGTGAGCTCTAAAGGCACAGGGAATCTTGTGATCATTGATGGCAAGATTTGTGCAGCATGTTTCAGAAAATACTGGCAGAGAATTTGCATTCTTTTGCACGAAACCTGCACATGGGACACTCTTGGACATTTCAGCATGACAATGACCCTAAGCACAAGGCCAAGTTGACCCTCCAGTGGTTACAGCAGATAAAGGTGAAGGTTCTGAAATGGCCATCAAAGTCTCCTGATCTGAATATAATTGATCCACTCTGGGCAGATCTCAAAGGCTTTGCATGACCTGGAGGCATTTTACCAAGATGAATGGGCAGTTATACCACCTGCAAGAATTCAGGGCCTCATAGACAACTATTACAAAAAGCTGCATTGCTGTCATTGACGCTCAGGGTATGCAGACTTTTGAACAGGGGTCAGTTCACTTTTTTCTTTGTGGCAATGTTTTATTTTATGATTCTGCCATTCTGTTATGACATACAGTTGAATGTGAATCCCCTAAGAAATAAAAGACATGTGTTTTGCCTGCTCACTCATATTTTCTTTACAAATGGTGCATATATTACCAATACTGCAAGGGTATGCATTCATTTGAGCACAACTGTATATGTCAATTTAAAACAACATTCTAAGCAAAATTATTATTCATGTTACATTAAAGAATTGATAGGCCTCACATTATTGCATTGATGGCCTCCATTTCATAAAGTCTTAATTTCCCTTACAAAAATAATTGACATTCCCATCATAATGGTAAAACAATGACTAGCAATTTAGGTTACCATTTTAATTAGTGGAAAGGTGTACCCAAACACAATAAAAAAGGTAATGTCTAAATACTGGCATGGTGAAGCACAAACATTTAAAGTAGCATATGCCTAACATGATATATGGTATGCGTAAAACTAATTGGATGGAAATGGATATACCTGTACCCTAAATCATGCTACGTATTCTCACCAGGATGGTGTATCCTAGCCAACCTATTCTTAGTCCCACCATAGCGGGAGGCATGCTTGCAGGAGCTGACCTGTGTCATGCCAGGCTCTGCCTCCTCTGGTTTTATGCCTAACAGCCTTGCATGTGTGGTGAGTAAAGCATTGATTTAAGAGGGTACTTCTTTCCATAGCTTAAGCAAAACAAACCTCTGTGTTTGGACAGACCCGGTGAGCACTGGGTCATACTGAGCACTGGGTCATACTGAGCACCCCCCCACTTTCCAGAATAAGGAAAGGGAAAGTGGTTTTGGAGGCGACCCTGCCGGGTCACGGGAGTTGCTCGAGAAAACAGGAAGCTGACAACAGAGACAAATGATATGCCTCGTCCCAGTGAAGGGCTTTCGACCATTTGGTAAAGGTTGATCATCTATAATTGGCCTGGCTGTAACAATTAGAAATGTGGTGAAATTCAACAGATGTCTTTATAGATATGACTCTTTCTTTTAGGTCACTAACCACCAATATTTGTGAGCTTTACCATGGTAGTGGAGAGTAAATACATATCATGTAATATCCATGAATTAAAAATCTAAATGAATATCAATCTTTCTATTTCAATGCACAGTGATAAAACAGCCCACCCTGGCAGTTACAGCTAAAAGCTAACTCCTGGATAACAACCTATAAAGTGTTACAAGAGCTAACCATTTGTCATAAACAAAGCATGAGGTCTCTTTTAATCCACCGTTAAAAGAAACATTAACTAGCGGTGTGTTTCTTTGGAAAACCACAAAGCAAACATTGTGACAGAATGAGCTGATGATATCTATTCAGCCTGCAAAACCTGTTAACTCAACAATTACTTGTGCTATATATTTTCACTGTAAAAGTTGGATCGAGTAGATGTAGAAAGAGTGGGAGTGTGTGTGTTTTGTCAGTGAGAGAATGAGAGAAGGGGTGAGAGGAAGAGAAGGGTGAAGGGAGAGAAAGGGAGATTGAGAAAGAGAGGAGGAAAAAATAGGAAGAGAGGATGGGAGTAGCAAGCCATGAGAAGCTGCTTTTGGCCAGAGGCATAGATAAGCGAAGCAGGTAGACAATGGATTGAGCCAACCAGGCAATCAGTCAGCGATCTGGGGCGGTGTTTAGTGGTGCCCTAAGATCTGCTAAACTAGCCCTAATTTCCCCTGTTGTAGGAGATGTGTGAGTTGAGGTGGAAAGGGGCAGCAGGAGGGGGAGCCCTTTGGTCTGTCAAAGTGGAGTTAATCTGGACCTGGGGCGGCACGTACGTTAGCGTTTGATGCAGGCCAGAGATAGGAGGCGAAGGTAGAATAGGAAGGAAAAGAGAGGAAGGGGGGAATGAAAGATCACCCACACCTGCGAGGGACTGCCTGAAGTTACATCTCCCTCAAAGAGAGCTTTTCTACGAGTGGTCCATTTGTCAAGCCGGGACTGAAAGCAGCAGTTCTGTTGTTTATTATGCTTTACTCACCATGGAACGAAGAGCACACGAATGGGGGTGAACACAGCCCTGGCTTTTACAAATCCTAATTATCCTTTAGTTTGGGAGAAGGCAAAAAATATAACAACATTTTATTCTGAATGCTTTATTTGTTTCAAAGACAAAAATCAAAAAAGTACTGTATTTTCTCACATTCCCCATGTACACATTTGATGCATTGTTATATATATATTTGGTTCAGATCACCGGATGACTAAACATCCAATCCACATGAAACTTTTAGATACAAAGAACTGCCCTTAGAGGTCTGACTTTCTGGAACTGCCGCCTAAACCGCCACACACAAAATAATCCTATAAAGTATATAAGTGCATTGTGATTTTTCTCAATCACATTTTCCATTTACATTATTAGTTAGCAAGCAGGCAATCAAACAAGTTTATGTATATAGCACAATTCCTAGATGCAATTCAATGTGCTTTACAGTGAAAATAAAAATACAAAATGCTATGGAAATGTAACACTTACAGGTTATTGCTCTGATATCACCAGAACTTGCATTATGACTGGTAAAAGATAGCAGAATATACATTTAATAACAAAATAAATCAAAAACAAAAATATAAAATACAGCTTAATAATAAGACATAGAATAATAAAATACAAATAAAAATATAGGAAGCTAAAAGGCTCTTGGTGAGTTAGAGGGACAAACGTGAGGCATATGTCATTAATGAGACAGTAAGTGTATAAACAGAGTATAAATGCATTGCTAAATAGAGTATATATACGCATTTGGTGGGTCAGCGTCCCGAGGCGAGTGCCGGGGCTCTTAGTGTCATGATGAGCTCTTAGTGTGAATTCCCAATGAAGACATCAGGGAGAATAGGATCCCTCCTCTCTCTCTCCCCCCTTTCATCTCGCCTTGTCTCTCCTCGCCAGGGTAATGCTCTGGCCTCAGCTGGCAGTTCTGTCTGCGCTGGGAGCACAGCACATCTGGACCAGGGGCTGAGTGAAGGATAGAAGTGTGTGTGTATGAGAGGGAGAGCGATGGGGAAAGAGAGGGATAGGAGAGAAAGAGGTATTTGTCTAGTGTGGAAGCAGTTTGTTGAGATATCTTAACACCTTGGAGAAAACACAGATATGAGTATGCTGAAACAATGATGAAAATATGTATGTCTCAAAGTTGAGATACTGTACATGCCAACCATTTGAATCCGTTCCCAATCGTTTGCTATCTTTGGTAAAACAGGGAGGATGCCCAGGTATAGGAAGCTAACTTTAAACAAGAGCATGTGGAAGAACAAAGACTTTGTCTAGTCCTGGTGTCTTGCTGAGACCTACATAGTTGCTTATCTCCCTATGAAAATGTTCTGTGTGTGAATAAATCTGTAAATTATTATCCCGACTAAAAAAAACATGTATCTTTTTCCAGACATCATGGAAACGGACTAAATTTGAACAGGCCTTTGAGTTCTTGTGTAGGTTTAAAGATGTCAACAGAACTATGTTAATTTCAAACTGATGTCAATGCAACATACTGAGGTGTCTTTCGATAGGGCAAAGTATTTGTTTTGAGATTCCCTGCTAAATGCATAGCTTCTCGGAATCTGTCTGTGCCAAATGGGAAGTACTCTCTTCTTCAGACCACCAAACTCAAGAATGGAATGTTTTTGTGGAGTGTGGTTTTGGATTCTCATGCTTTTGAATTTATACTTGCAAATCCTTTTCCATGTGTTCTGCTGTTCTCCTGCACAGAAAAGCCCACGAGTTTGAGTATATGAAGAGGATCAAGAATTTAAGACATTCAAGGTCTACCACACGTTCTACTGAGGGACTGTTTGAATATAAACAAGGGAATTGCGCTCACCATATTTAAACAAAATAGGGGTTTGGGAACCATTGTATTTAATGACTGTACTAAACACATGCACCACATATTTGCATTGTTAGATGGGGTTTGAGGTGCTTGTTGATTGAGGTCAGAATCCACTTTGCAAATTATAAGCATGTTATAATCATGTCATATATTTACAGTACCAGTCAAAGTTTGGACACCCTTACCCATTCAAGTGACACACATACAATTCAATAACTGTTTATTATAATATAAACATGTCATATACTCTCATGATTATGCTAGAAATGGCGGTAAATCTTTGAATATAGTTAGGAAAAGTTTACACACAGTAAAGCTAGCCAATTTCAAGCTCCTTACTATTCAAAACAGCTTAGCTTTGAGTTGAAGCTAATTAGGAAAGGTTGAAGCCACACAAGTTTGTGTATTAAAGTGAATAAAGAATCAATTTATTTTGAATTACACTAAACACTTTCTGTCATAAAAATAAATAAATGAATTATTACCACAAAATCCCAGCTCCTCAGCGCCTGCAGTTCAATAAATCAGAGTGTACTGAAAACTCACTCTGAAACATAGTATTGACTTGCCCGGCTTTGCCTTCTTTTTTGTATCATAATATAATGTTTGATCAGAAAATTTGCCACTTGTGGCGGCTGTAGGTGATGGTGAGAAATCTTTACACCTCTTAACACAACAAGTCAAAGTTCACAGCTCAAACCCCTGTGAACAAGGACAACGGTAACAAGCATGATGTGGAAGTGTCTGACTGGACGCATTCCAATCTCGAGTACTTTCCCCCCCGGACCTCAGAGATCTCTCCTCTTACACGCGTGCAGATTTTTTTTTCAGAACTGTATTGAGCTCTATTTTCCGGACTGCTAACTGGCGTTACCGGGTGCGATCGAGAAGGTGTTGCTGGGATATTTCGCCACATGGAGGGCAAGCCAATTGTGTGTGGCGCCGTCTCTGCAGGGATTAGGGGTGTCATTAGGCGGGTTGTGAGTCGCCATTGCTGCCTGCCTCCCCGGGACTTGCGGTTACTTCAGTTACCTCATTAAAAAACACCAGGAGCTGGCCTCCGTCTCATGCTCCCGCTCATTAGACTGTGATTGGTTAATGGCCTAACCAGCATCCTATCATCATTCGGACCCCCAACCACCCATGCCAGCTTCTGGGCTTCTCGATGAAGGCCGGCGCAGACGTGCCGGTCGGTGGCCTCTGACCTCAATTCTGCCAAACCACTTCAGTAAGTCATTATATTACGATCATTTTCGAGCAGCCTACACTGGTTGGCCAATCACCGCAAAGGAAGTGCCGTCCGTCGGCCTTTTGGGAACCACCCATCTTCTCAAATGATCTGTCGCGTGTCAAAGAGCCGACGGAATGCGCAGCTCATTACGTGAGCGAACAGTTTGACCTGCTGTCAGTTTCGGGCTGTAACACCCCATTGGATAGTCAGTTTATAATGCACTACTATCACTGCTAGTCAACTGCATGGTGTCAGTCATACCAAGCCTTCATTTGCTGCTCGTCGTCTCTATTAAAAAGCATAATTTGTGTGGACTTTCAAAGAAAAAAAAAAGAAACCTGAAAGAGATTGCTCTTTCTTACCCGCTTAATACTCCCCTCGCTGCCATCGCCTAATGACTAAGTATGCGTAATAAGGGGCAGAATGGTAATTTCTCGTGAGAAATCACCAGATAATAGGGATCACCGCTACAGGTTTGGAGTTCATTAAAAGCCTGGTGGCTAACACAGCAGGTGTTGAATATAGGAAATTGGATCCATTTGTTCTCTCCAGTTCTGACATTTTCGTCACGATGATCATGACCCTGGATGCAGTACAACTATCACCCGTGCCCTCTTCTCTTTCTCAAATTAGGACACAGGACTAGTAACTAACCGACTGACCGCTGCTCGTGTTTGTGTGTCAGTCCATGAGTGTTAGGAGGTAGAGGTTCTTGGCAGTAGAAGCATATCTAAAGGGGTCTATAAATAACTGCCTGTGTTTCCTCTCATCAGATTGGCCATCTTTACAAGGAGGTAGATTGAGGTGTGTCCAAACACCAAACCCTGACTCCAGGAGTGTTCCAGGTCCAGGGGCTGAGGTAAACTACACTTTACCACCCCAGAAGAAGGCCAAATGGGTGTGGCTGCAATGAGAAGCCTGGAAGTATTTTGTAAGTCCCCCCTTTGTGAAGTTTGTTTAATGACAAAATGACCTGTCCGACAAAAGGGGAATTGAAGATCAGCACTTTACTTGTTTCAAGAGCAAACATTTTTACGGCACAACCCCCCCCCCCATGACTTGGCAATTCATGTGCTGCAGGTGAAACGGTATGCATCAGTATTTATAAATCCACACTGATGTGAATTGGGATGCAGTAAAATGACCACTGTCAGTCCAGTCTGTAACTTTATAACAGCTTTGACCCAGCCAACAACCCCAAGCAGCTGAGGTGATGTTTGAAAAAAACAATTATGCACACATGGATTTGGGTATATATGAATTCCAAGTAAATGTAAGCATTTACATGTGGTAAATATCCTGTCGGATTTCACAAATGTGAAAGCTTAAGTAACATGCCCACAGGCTATGAATGGGGAAAGACACAAACACAGACAGTCTCTATCATACACACAAAAACTGGGCTTCCATTCAACAAACGGTACTTCTACTCTATACATTTGGAATGGTAATACAAGAGGAACATAATTTCGCTCGCATGCCATGTGAGTTTAATCTGATCTACTAATCAATTCTATTTTTCAGTGTTGATCAACATTTGACTTGCAGTATACTATAAACATCCATTTG
The DNA here is from genome assembly GCA_016801105.1 of Esox niger. Taxonomy (NCBI): domain Eukaryota; kingdom Metazoa; phylum Chordata; class Actinopteri; order Esociformes; family Esocidae; genus Esox; species Esox niger. The sequence goes on along the minus strand of JACXGJ010002140.1, from coordinate 31,205 downwards.
TAGGACCCAAACCGTATAATAGTCCAATTTCAAGACAATAATGTTCATTTTATTTCCATATATATTTTAAATTAAGGACTGTTTTCAGTGTAACTTTCATTACGACAAGCGTAAAAATACCTAAATCTAATTTTTATCCCTCAGATTTCAAAAATGCGATTAGATCAGTTAATCAATCTATTATAAGCTATTTCATGGTGTGTAAAAAAGGACCAAGGTCAAATAGAAGGTAGAATGCCAAAAGATGTAGTAATTGTTTTTTGGACAATGACATGGTGTATTAACAGGTACTCTGAGGTCTATCGGTAATTATTAATGACAGCATTGGCTTACAAACACTGAAACAATCTCCAAAGTTTGTACAATGACCAAAGTTTGTGAGTTACATTCTCAATATTTACACTAGATAGTTGTTTGCTGGTTGTTATTGAACCCTACCAATTGGTCTTTGGATATGTTGAAATTACCTGGCAAAGTGTTGTGTTCAAAAAGAACAACAGCCATAATGGAGATCTTTATCCAAGCTTACATATCTGATCGAGGGCCTTAAAGATCAAACGTACAGCCAAACGTTTGGCATTCCACACAAGCGTTTTCTCTTTTGATGTCCTTCACTGAACCTATTGGGAGCTCTTGTTTTCAGATTGCCATTAAGGTGTAACTATTTGCGTTTGCGGTTATTTTTTCAGGACAGGCTGTTATTTCTTTGTTGATAATGGAAGGAAAAATGTGTTAACATCTCTTTACAAGTAAATGGAAATACATTGTCTCATAACTAAGTTGTAACAAATCTTCAGAAGTACTGAGCAAGAAACTGATTCAGTTGTGCACCATTTATGATTGTTTAGGTGTCATGCAATGAACCATATGAAAAATGTATTTAAAAAACACATGACTGAAAACCACTGGATATAAAATGTAATGGATTTAGCTAATAAATAATGAGGCTAAGTATAAATACCCATGGCAGCAAAATGACAAAGAGATATTATAACCGCTACATTTCTGAACTAATGTTCAACAACTATAACAAATACATTTATTTTAATGATTTGATTCAGTGATGTAAAAATAATGTACAGCAAATTGTGTCTTATTATCAATGACATGGTATACATCCCCTTGATTCAGTTTAGATTGAAACAGCTGTCCTCACTCAAATCATGTCTCAAATATGAAGGCATGTCAATGATAAGCAGTCACTTTCTCAAAAAATAGATTATTCCTGAAATGCAGAAAAACATGCTGCTTATTAAATCATTTCTTTTTTCCCCCTCTTCATGCTTTTCATGGGTGGTCAACTTTAATCAGTTTACCGTCTGACTCTTTCTGGTTGTTAAGACATCGACTTTTCATTTGCAGAAATAGTATGATAGTTTCAAGCATGAATTAATCCTCCTTTAAGTTTTATACAATCCCTCAGAGAAAAACAAACCACCCACTTTTAATCTAGAAAGAAATTATTATTTTCTTTCAGGAAATAGGATTTACCCACAATTCTCTTTAGTGACATCCCCTCACCCATTTTGCAAACACACACACACGAACTGGCAGTAACGCACGTGTGCACTTGCATACACACATACGTACAAACGCGCGCGTGTGCAGGCACGCGGATACACACACTGTATAATTTATAAACCCTAAGCTCTTTCAATACTCTAAAATGCCAGATAAACTTTTCTCATTTGCCCCTAATTTGGTCACGCAAGATAATGCCAACATCTGAAGGCTTTTTAAACTGCTTTTTAAAATGCATTCCTGAAAGGAGCTGGCACTGGCACCTCTGCACCTTGTCAGCTCTCATAATTATTTCCAATCCGGAGCTAGCCCTTAATGTGCTGATTAATCCAGCCCTCTCCTTGCTGTGAGATGCATTCAGCTCCATTAATTTTTCAAAAACCTTTCGCTCTCTTTTCTGGGAGCCCTGCAGATGTCGGGGCTGTGGCAGAGAAAGCCATTAGAAGTTAACACCTCCCACTCCCCAGGGACTGGCACAGATTCTCCCCTCCCTCATCCTAATGCCAAGCACCCGCTTTACGGAAGCCAGCTGCCTAGTCTGGCATTCTCTGAACCTGGACATTACCAAGGTCCCCCCCAAAAAATAGAACACAGGCGAAATTGAGTCCTGAAAGAATCAACACAGGAAAAATCGAGAGGTCCTGGACTAAAATGGACTCATAAACATTGTGGCGTCATCCCCTTTTCAGAATATTTTTTATATGAGTGCAGCGATGCAATTTTTGGGGTCTTCTTTTCATCAGATCTTAGCTAGGGGAACCTGTCCGATTAAACTCCTTGAAAATTCTTCTATGCCTGCATCCCGGCACAGTGCAAGCAAATTCAAAGAGGTCTGAAATCTGTGTTCCAACCTCCCTCTGACTCATGGGCTTTGTTCAACTCCCCATCTGTAGACTGGTTACAGACTGTCCCCATTGAGAAAATATCCCCCCTTCAAGCGTCTTTTATCTGTGGTTAGGTGGGTGAATGGCGGAAATTGGGATTCCTGGAGAGACCTGGGATGGAGAGAATAGAAACAAAGACTTCTCCGTGTAGGGAAGCGATGTCTCTTTTTTCCTGTGCTTTTTCCCTTTCTTCCAAGGACTCCCGTCAGACAGAGCGAAGGAGAGCGAGAGCATGTATAATACCTTTTAAGAGGCTGCCAGTTTTCTCCCATGTGATAAGCTCGGCTTGAATCACAATGGAGTTTCAGGACCTCGCCATCACCCCTCCACAGGCCTGGGCACACACGTCGACACATCAACACTGATATCTAGAATCCTAAGAAACATCACACTGCACTCATTAGCTATAATACAGTCTGAAAAACACATTCATGTCACAATCTCAAGAGTTCTACAAAGGACACTAGTTTTCTTTGCTAAGTATTATTTGTAAATGATTGAGCAGTACTCACTGAGAGCAGCACGTCCCTGAAAACTCATTAAAGCAATATCAACTGAGGTGGTAACTCAGGTACGTGTTTTGTAGATGAAAACCCCGGAAAGCATACCGAAAATCCTCTAAAAATAAACGGTGTCAAACACCCTGCACTTTTGAATGTTAATGAAACTGAAGTGTTAGAATGTCAGAAATCTGTCCAGTAATGATAACGGAACATCTCCTGTTTACGCTGAGTGCGCTGCAGCTCGAAGGAACCCAAACTGCCGCCTCATTTACGTGCTAATGTGGGGGGGCAGATAAAGGGGAAGGGGAGCGATCACAACGTGTCAGAGAGTCACCCTTTGAACTGTCCCTCATGCAAGTGAAGTGGGAGAATGAAAGAGACACGTAACTGGCAGGTTTACACTCTTCAAACAAAAACACACTTCCTCACGATAGTGACAAGGCAGTTAAATTATTGCATAGTACTCAACTGTGTGTTATAGTTGAGAGAAAATATGGACATTACCGGGGTCATTTCTGTGTGTGTGTATACTGTAAGTCAGAAGTAGACAAGTAGATTTAGCCATGGAAAATTCTTGTAAGAACAGATGGTTGGCAGGCTGGTATGTAATTACAATGCCATAGGAAAGCATTCAGACCCCTTTACTTTCCCCAGATTTTGTTGTGTTGTTGTGTTGTACACTACATCTCTAATTGATAAAAAATAAATCTTCACACGATACCTGAGAATGACAAAAGGAGAAGACATTTCATTTTTTATTACCAGTATTCAGACTCTAATTAGATGCATCCTTGTGTACTTTGACCATCCTGGAGATTCTAGATCCCTAGAATTCAATTGATTGGACATGATTTAGAAAGGCACCCGCATATTCCACACTTTTACACTCCAGAGATAAAACCAAGTTATTATGTCCAAGAAAATCTCAGTCTGAGAAATCATTATCCTCTGAGCAACAGCAACAATTGTGGTGAGGCATTGATTTAGGGAAGATTATAAAACACTGCTAAAGCTTTCAAAGTTCCCAGCAGCACAGCCGGCTCCATTATTTTGAAATAATTTTGAAGACATTTGGAACCACCAGGACTCTACCAAATGCAGGCGGTCTGGACAAAATAATAAGTACAATAGTGACCATGATCCCAATGACCGCATAAAGAAATCTCACAGTTTCTTTGCAGTGTCTATTCTTTTAGTCTTTTATTTTCAAGAAACTGTTACAAATCGATTAGAACATGTTTTTGCTTTTTCATTGTGGGTTATTCTGTGTAGTGATGGCAAAAAATTAATTTCTTAAAATAAAGTCTATAACACGAAGAAATGTCTGAAGCCACTCTATAACAAATGTATTATATATTTTTGGAGGAATATCTTGTGACTCCCTTAGCTATATCTTTGGCAATTTTACAGGTCATTTAACAAAACTCCAGACAAAGTTTTTTTTGTTCCAAGGGCCAGAAATGTTTTGCATGCACAAGTTGAATTATGTAATATTTACATTTCTCAGACTTAATTTTAAAACCATCAAAACATATCAGCATAATAACTGAACTTATTTACTTGTCAACTGTATTATATTAGTTTAGGCAATTACCCCCAAATTGTTAAAGTTAGTTCTTGAAATTTTTTATGGGGACAAATAGCAGCTTGGTTTTGCATAAATCTGAATATTTATCCAAGCAAACGTCCAATAGTCCCAACCCTTTCAGATGACCCCTTGGTGGAATTACAGTACACCTCAGATCACTTTGTTGGACTGGAGTTAAACTTACTTGGACCCAATGGTGTCAGACTGAATAGCCCTGGATCTCAAATCGACCAAAATAGTTTTTAATAAAAAAATAGCCCCTGATCTATTCACCTATAATTCCGATCGCACATTATGACAATGTAGACATGTAGGCCGTTAGCGGGTACATTGAAATTTTCCGTGTGTACATTCAAAACCCTGTACTTTTTGTCCCGGTACGGGGCGAGGGCGGTGGGCTAAGCCCCAAATGTATTGTGATCTTAGCGACGCCTCTTCTTGGACCACAGGTAACGGTCTTACATATATCTTTAGTGCATGTCTTGATTGTTTTTGGACCATCAGGGACAGCTTCTGATATGATTCATTGTGGTGTTCCAGATTTGTATTCCAAAGGTCAGAATGAAAATTCACACCAGTTTCCTACGAAGGCTAGTGTGGGTAAGTTAAGGTCTCCAGAAATGCAGAAGTCATGATTGGTTGAATTCTAACGTCACAGTAAAAGCATATGAAACTAATTAAGAGTACTGGTGTTCAGTCAGAACCAGTATGTCTTATATATGGTGATAAAGTCAGTGACTAGATGCGTTTTCAAGTGCTGCCGTTTTAACAACGTACCTCCCCCAGAGCCGATACACAACGGTGCTCATATAGAACAGGGAGCGATTCCCAAACCCTGCAGCAGAGCATGGCTCTAAGCCGTGTTGACGTTTTCACAAACCCCTGAATGGTATTTGACAAATGGGCATATATGTTCTGAGCCACCCAGTGACCTCCAACTCATGCTTCAGCCTCCCAGTTAACGACAAGGGCCAGGCAGGGACACATTAGTGGTGCCGTGTTAAACATTCCCACATGCTGTTGGAATATTAAAGTAATGCACCTGTAATCTTTCCTCGCCTTGCTAATATTTGACATACTCGTCGAGCATGAGTACTGAGTTACTCAGTATCAGAGGTATTGATGGGTTGCAGCCAATGGGATCACAGTTTGATTCGTCCCTTCACTTTTTATCTACACCGGCTTACAGTTTGACAGAAGCACACTTGTTTTGAGACAACGTTTACTTAACTCACTTATTCAGGTAAATTATTTAAGCCTGGCCTTAGAGCCATATGAATTGCTGAATACATGTAAGATGTATGATTTTTTCCAGTAATTGCTTTAGAAGGAAACCAACGTCAGGAGGCGGGTTGGGAGGATGAGTGGCTGTAATCAACAACCTAAAGGTTGGGTGTTTGAGTTGCTTTGGGGACAACTGTAAGCACTGTAGCTGACCCTTACCTAACCCTTTTGAACTATTTAACCTATGCTGCTATGTAAAGTCAACAAACCTTGGTCATTTTTGTTCTCCTAACCATTCACATAAATCATTTCTAACATTTGCTACTAGTCCCCCCCCCTAAAAGCAATGGCATGCTATTTCTGCTTTAAAATAATATTGGTTTTATACTTTACAAATGTGTAACTTCATGGTTTTTACTTTGAACCAACATGACGTAGCAGATTTTGAACAAACATACAGTGAAGCAGAAAAGTATTTGATCCCCTGCGAATTTTGTAAGTTTTCCCACTGAAAAAGAAATGATCAGTCTAAAATTTTTATGGTAGATTTATTTGAACAGTGACAGACAGAATAACAACAATAAATCCAGAAAAACACACGTCAGAAATGTAGTAAATTGATTTGCATTTTAATAATGGAATCAGAAATATTCTCTTAATCAGAAATATTTCTGGCTCCCTGGGGTCTTGTATACAGATTGGTGACCTTCACAAATCAAGCAATGGACAAAGCTACAAACATAGCTACATCTTCACTATTAGGACAATAATTAAGAAATGTAAAACAGCTGGATCTGTGTAGAATGGGAATGCTTGGAAAATGATACACATGTATTTTATCCCATTCACTATGGAAAGGAGGGTTTGAAGGTTTAAAAAGTCTTAAAAGATCACAATTGAAAGTAGTTGCATTTCAGGGTCAAAAATCAATCAATCAATCAAATTTATTTTATAAAGCCCTTTTTACATCAGCAGTTGTCCCAGAGTGCTTTCACAAAACATCCAGCCTTAAACCCCAGGGAGCAACAACAGTAATGTTGAACTTCAGTGGCTAGGAAAAACTAAGAAGACCGACATTTTGGAAGAAACCTAGAGAGGAACCAGGCTCAGAGGGGTGACCAGTCCTCTTCTGGCTGTGCCAGGTGAACATATTAGTCTGCAAAAGTCTGCAAAACTATGATTAGACACCTCAATGCCAACAAGTTATTTTAAAGGGTTGCCAGAAGAAAGTATCTCTTACAAAACCACTAACATAAAAGCCCTGGAGTTTGCTAAATGTCATTGACATTTTTATTGTAATCACGTTCTATTGTCTGATGAAACAAAGATTTTGCTTTTTGAAAAAACTGCAACAGTTATGCAGAAAATAATCTCCACTGTGAAGTATGGTGGTGTATCTATGATTCTGTTGGGCTTTTTGCCTCCAAAGACCATGCAATTATAAATTGCTGTTTATTTGTTTATGGTGAAAATGCTCTTTATGAAATTCTAAAATTGAAGCATTTGTTTCCATTCCAGACAAGCGCAAAAGAGTCAGTCAGACATTCGGTGTGGCCAGGTAGGTGCCCCCTGACTGACTGTTTTGTGGTGGGTTCTCCCCGAGGGAAGAATAATAAAAACGTTTCAGCAATTATTTTTGTTATTTGACCATAGATAAGACAGATAAACACCCTTGACAGCCCTACCAATAGCAGTTCAGATTTTAGCATTGTAAAATGTTTCATTATTGTTATTGTATCTATTCATTGTGCTTATTATTGTGAGTCTTTTAATTTTAAAATACACAGACAATTTGCTGATAAATACACAGAAATATAACTGTGATATGATCAAATCTATTTCTAACAGATTGTCACTGAAACACTAGCCAATTGAGCAGTCTTTGTGACTGAAGCTCTTGCCATCCTTGTTTTAAAGTCACTTACATACTTTCACGACATTGAGTTTTACCTCAAAGGAAGATGAGTATATTCTTTTAGTGTATGATCAATAGTTTTTCACAGCCTCTTTTCCTCATCATTATGAAACTGTAGTCTAGCTCTGTTTTTTGGAAAACAACAGACTGAATAGAAGTTCTATAAATTACATGACAATTACAAATTTTAGGACATTGGTCAACACAATAGAAAAGCTGTAACACAATACAATACACTAAAAGGTTTTCCAAGGCTATTATATAATATATATTTTAACGCTCACCTCAGCATCCACCCTACTGTCCCTTACACACCTCTGATGATCCTTGCGGACAATCCTGGCTCAGATTCACTCTGCTATGTAACATACAGGGTTACTTTGTAAATGATCCCCAATGTCTCAGCAACCTACATTTCGGAAAGTAAATTTCTACTAATGCCTTTCAATAAATTATAACTTAGGTACCGTTAAAGCAGTCTGTCATTCACTGGCTGCATAATACACATTGTAAATTGACGAACATACAACTGACACAAATAAATAAATATCAAATGGCACCACTAAAATATTTGAATATCCTGCTACTAGGGGGTTTCAGCCCGACTAGATAGGTAAGAAGAGCCTAGAACAAAGGAAATGTTGTTGTGGCTTGTTGCACTATGGGCTGCTGTATAAGGTCTGCATCTGAAAGAGCTATTGGTTTTCCTTCAGTAACGAAATGTCGAATAGTCTTACAGCAAAGTTAATTAAACAGAGTAGTCCATATAAAAAAAATCACTAACTGGGATAAATGCCTTTTAACAACTTTGTTGATAGTGAGGAACAAATTCAAACCCCTGAATTGGAAGTAGGGGCCATGGAGATTATACACATGCTTTATTGACTAGAAACCTGATTTTGCAGGGCTTTTATATTTTGCAGAGCTATTGATATTAACTTTTCTGTCAGGCTCTGACGTCATTTGGCAACTAAAGAAAGCTAAGGATGTAGATCCTTCAGTTGCTGTCGAAGCTACGCTATGTAGGCTAATGTTAGGCTAGCTAAAGAAAAAAGATTATTCAAGGCAATATTGCAAGTCAAGAAGCAAGAGCAAATTACCTTCTTGTAGTAATACATAATATAGACAAGGATAAGTAGCTGAAATTTAACAACCATTTTCCATATACCCAAATTAACTATTATTGGGCTGCCTCCTACTGTACAGGTAATGAGTAAATCATTTAATGGATTAATGGAGAAATGTTTTTTGCCAGACTGCCTAAGCAGAGCCAGCCAAGAAGAGTGAATGTCTCATGAAAGGCCGGGTGACTGACCCCCCCATTGTTAAATAGCGTAGTGGTTAGAGATGCAGTCTGCCACACAGGAGACCGGGAATCGAATCCGAATGAATAAAAATTTCACTGGCTAAAAGCTTCTGTAGCGTCACATAGTACAGTGGATCCCAACCTTTTTTCGTTTCTGTACCACCAAAACAATTTTGCTCAGCTCGGTCAAACCTGAAGTACCCTCTCATGTTAATTTAACTAGTAAATCTATGGTGTAATGAGTTTTCTCATGTACCCCCTGTGGAGAGGCCAAGTACCCTCAGGTGTCCTAGTGTAAATTAAAAGTTATACAGTTTATGGTAATGCTGGGATGGATGAACTGTCTAGCATCATAAATCGGTTGAAGTGTTGGACTGTGTTTTCAAATGCTTCTCTCAGACTCAGTATGTGCAGGTTAGAGTTGGGGCAACGGAAAATATTTGTGAACTGTTTTAATCAAACTGGTCTCATTATAGTACGTAAACTATTTTAGTTTAATCTTTGACAGCCGAAGTCGATATATTACATGATATCAAGTAACGTTAGAGTAAAGACGGACTGTTAGAGGCAGTGGTGGGTGCAGTAAGAGTTAGAGGGGATTTTTGGTAGGGTGTAATGGATGGTGGACGGGGAGATGTCCCAGACCTTCACAACATTGGTTGCTTGTTCAAATCCAACCAGAGGTGATTTTCTTACATTAACCCCAGAACTGTGATACACAAGTTTAACTGTAACCAGAACATTTATTCATAACATATCAGACATTTGTGTAAATTCGTAATATATAATACGTTTTAGTATTACTCGTAATATATGATATGTTTTAGCAAATTACTAATGTATCATACTAAATAACATACGAAAATAACTAGTTGGTTTCATTATAGGTACTGTATAGCTATTAGCTAGCCATCTACAGTAATCAGATTAAAATGTAACGCATTAAATGTATATTTTTTTATACGCAAATGGCATTCCATAGGCGGTTTTGGATTATCAAATCGTTGTCGGGTGAATTGGAGGCTAGCTCTAACAGGGATTAGATCCTGTACTGTTTTGCACCACCAGAACATATTCATATTTTCCCCGCTCACCAAGTTGGCACTGCAGATGTCTCTGCCTATGTAGAATTCTGCTCACTGCACAGGTTCCGTTGAAAAAGAACAAGCATCCTCTTCTACTTCTTGTTGTCTGTAACCACATACAAACCAAGCCAGAACAAACATAGCTTGCAAATTCGATTATTGAGATTTTTTATTATGCTGTTTTGGGCTCAAGCCAGAGATTGTCTTAACACAATGATTGCTGTCAGCCATGAAGCATTGTTACATCACCCCACAAACCTGGTGACCTTGCTAACTGACTAGCCATATCACAACAATTACACTCACCCCCTCTTGACCTACACCTTCTCTGCAGCAAATCCAGCAGCTGGACAGAGCCCAAATGACCTGGTTCAGTAGGCACTAATGTAACAGTTTTGCTCCATCCGTCCTACGTGGGGCTCGAACCTCTGAACATGGGGTCTCAGAGCGAGTGACGTAACTGAAATGCTATGTCTGCTGACTGTGACACTGACTGACTAAGCATTTCGCACATATTACATAAGCAGTTTTACTCTGTCAATTCTCAGTTATGCAAAAATAGTAGGAACCTTATTATGGAATGTTTTTAATGATACAGTAGTTTCCCATTTTAATCACATCATGTAAACTTACCTCAGAAAAAAGAGACCTGTTGCTACATCAACCAAAGTTCCTCTCACATTAGCTGCACATTAGAAAGAGGCTAAGTATCCAGCTAATTACATGTCAGAATTGTTGGATGCAAAGCTACATAAAATACATGAAAAAAGCTGTCTAGCTATAGTTTAGTTAGGTAGCCATCTCCTGTAGTTACAAATTAAATATATTTACCAACAGTATGACAGCCTCCAAAAGTAGAAGCTTGTGTATGTTGGATTTTCAGTTATTTTAATCTATATATCTTTACTTCATGAAGACAACAGGTGTATATGGCAGCAGGGCAGACCTGTGTGTTCTCTCTGTAATGATTTGCACATGCTGTTTGGCTAAAAGAGCTATGAACCTTGTACATGGTTTTAATCAAACTGCAACCTTAATTTGCAATATTTATAACAAACTCATGTTTCTTACTTACATAAAATTCCAGCAAAACCATTTGGAGCATAGAAATATAATTAGTTGGTTCTGCTGCACATTTCCTTAATATTAAGTCTGGATAATTTTTATATCCAGTGTTATAGTTACATGGATCTTTACAAAGTGAAGAATATTTAATGAAGATGTCATATCAATGGAGCACTATTAACTACACATCCAACATCAAAAAGGTATTTGCTGACTGGATAAATAAGCAGACAGCATCTTTTCTCTACCAGAGTTTCTGAGACCCCAAGAGTCCCCATATTAGAAGACAAAAAAACCCAGCAACAATAAAATAAATGGCTGGAGTTCAGAGAGGGGGCAGGCAAGATTGCTGAATTGCTTAGGGTGGTGGATCGGCATTGTAGGAATTTTTTAATTTCCTGTTACTCTATCATTCTTCTCTCGTTAGGTCCTTGGACAACATCCTGCTCAGTACGTTGTCTGATCAGGTCAATCTAATGGACAGATGCAGGGGAAACATGCTCTAATCTTCAGACATTGGTCAATGGCATGGTGGCCCATTGTGTTCTGACTGCCATACAAGAAGGCCAAAAGCATGTGATCTTGAAGTGGGCTGGACTGAGGTTTAGTGATGTCACAATACTGGGGCCACCAGCCAACCACATCCCCTCAATAGACATGATCATTTCATCCTCCGGGCTTTTATGACCTCATGGTGATAAATGGCAATGATTCAGCCGTCTTTTAGCTGAGGGAATTAAAGAAAACAGTGACATGAGAAGCAGAACGAAGCAAGCGGTAAGTGGTTTACAGTGGGGGCGTTGACTTCCAGGCCCCCAGGCCTGCAGCTAGTTGGTGTGTCGGCTGGCTCTCTGACCCTCCCTCTCTAGTGCCCTTTTCATGACTGTTTAGGGTTAAATAAATCACCTGCCATCACAGGTGCTGACCTGTTGTTTATTAGTAAGCGCCTGGGGACAACCTGCAAATAAAGGTGGAGGAGGAAGCAGGAAAAGAGAGGTTAGAGCACTAGCCCTGTGCCTCTAGTGTGCTGACATAGTACCCTACAAAATGTGTTAAAATAAAACATGAGTGATTGACAGATGTAAGATTTTATTACATGAATATGAGCCATATTTAAAAAAAAATATTACTTCTGACTACTACTAGTGTATTTATTTGTAAATAAAAAAACTCAGATTAGCAAACATTTTATTCTAATATTTTTCTCAAGTATGCCTACTTCTAGTAATGAGGGGTATCACCAAAATGCCAGTGATATTTTCATTTTTGATTTATTGGCCCAGCTCTAGAGAGATGTATGAGAGTATCATAATTCTTCTGTTAAAATTGAGTGCTATGATCAGGGTATGCACACGACTGTTCAAAAGTTTGGGGTCACTTAGATATTTCCTTATTTTCCATGAAAACATACATGAAATGCATTTGAATAAGAAATAGAGCAAAATGAATAGGAAATATAGTCATTGACAGTAAATAATATATATAGATATTATTTTTTTATTGAATTAATGAATCCTCCATCCTCCAGCAATTAGTCTTGCACACCTGAATTTGAAGAGATTTCACCCCATGCTTCCTGATGCACCTCCCACAAGTTGGATTGGCTTGATGGGCACATCTTGCGTAAGCTGATCTCACAACAGCTCAATACGGTTGAGATCTGGTGACTGTGCTGGCTGCTCCATTATAGACAGAATACCAGCTGACTGCTTCTTCCCTGAATAATTCTTGAATATTTTAGAGCTGTGCTTTGGGTCATTGTCTTGTAGGAGGACATTGTCTCCGATCAAGCATCGTCCACATGCCATGGTATGGCGTTGCATAATGGGGTGATTGTCTTCATTCTTCAAGATCCCTTTTGCCCTGTACAAAAATGTACCACCACCAAAGCACCCTGAGACCATCACATTGCCTCAACCATAATTGACAGATGGCATCAAGAATTTCTCCAGCATCTTTTCATTTGGTCTGCGTCTGACAAATGTTCTTTGTGATTCAAGCACCTCAAATTTAGATTTGTCTGTCAATAACACTTATTTCCAATCTTCCTCTGTCCAGTGTCAGTGTCCTTTTGCCAATCTAAATCTTTTATTTTTATTGGCCAGACTGAGATATGTCTTTTTCTTTGCAATTCTGCCTGGATGGCCAGTATCCCGGAGTCGACTCTTCACTGTTGACTTTGAGACTGGTGTTTTTCAGGTACCATTTAGTGAAGTTGGGGGACCTGTGACGTCTGTTTCTCAAAATGGACACTAATGTACTTTTCCACTTGTTGTCCTCTTTCTGTTGTGGTTAGAGCCTGTTTGCGCTATTATGTGAAGGGAGTAGTACAACATAACAGTGTTTGCATGGAATAGCCAGAGTTCCAGTAGAAAATTATTTGTTTCTCGACATTTTGAGTCTGTAATTAAACCCACAATTGCTAATGCTCCAGATGCTCAACTAGTAGAAGGCCAGTTTTATTGCTTCTTTAATCAGCACAACAGTTTTCAGCTGTGTGGACATAATTGCAAAAGGGGTTTGCAATGATCAATTAGCCTTTAATTAAATTAATTAAATGATTAACTTGGATTTGCAAACACAACCTGCTGATAATGGGCCTCTGTACACCTATGCACATATTCCATAAAAAACTGATATTTCTAGCTGCAATAGTTATTTGCAACATTAAAGATGTCTACACTGTATTTCCATTAAATTTGATCTAATTTTAACGAACAAAAATTGGCTTTTCTAAATACGATAATCTGCCTCCGTTTGGTGTATGTCTACATCAAACGGTAGGCTACCTTTTGGTTCTTAGTCTTGTTGACATAACGATCACTTTTACAGCAGATCTTTGTTTGACTGACAGATGAACAAACACTTCTCTTCATGGTCGAGGCACATTGAGCTCCGAAGGGGACATAGTCAAAGGATAGGATACTATACAATGTGCTACAGTCCTGGGTGCAAATGGATTAACAGCAATGCCTTATCTCATAAATTAAACTATTGTGTCTTCACATTTGACTTAGTCCCCTGCTGAAGCCTGCGAGCATTACGCTTGAAAGAGAGCAACGCACCAGAGGCCTTAAATGAACACTTGCCCAACCGCAATTCAACAATAAATGGCCCTCTTTCCTGGAGGGAAGTCAAGCTTAGCATTTTTTTCATTCAAATAATGGCTGTCTAAACATTAACTTCTCTGTGTTTCTGTGTACATATGCTTTTGTCTAGACAAGTGTTTTTGCGGGAACGCCTGCGAAACAACGTTAGGTTGCTAGTGCCGGCATGAAATATCAGTATCAAATGATGTAATCTCTCCATGTAATGTAAAGCTAAGATTGAGAGCGATCAATTAGGATTTGCAGTGGAGCAGAAAATAGCTTATGACAGTGCTAAGGTAGAGGAATGTAGGAGAGAAAATAAACTGCCTCTGTCACACCGTGGCAGGTTCACCATGCAGCCGGGGTTAAATCGTTTTTAATAGCGAAACTATTTAGAATGACTGGGTAATACAATACATCACCATTTCAGAAACTGTGAAACTCAAGTCCTTGGGCACATTAATTTCAATGTGTGGACCAAAATGTGAAGCTTATGTATGGAACCCTAAACATGAGACACCCACTGCTTTCCCATCAGCTTCTACACGCATTCACTAATTTTACTATAAAAAAGGTGGACTAAGTTAATGCACAATATCATGCAGTTAAGGGTCAAAAATCAATCAGGCCGTATTGCCCTTTTTAACGCCATGCTGCCTAATCCATCAGGCTGACAAAAAGTACAAGTCTTGTGTGTGTTGTTTTACATTATTTTACACAAGAATACAACCAGTAGAGATTAAACCTCATGTCATCGCCAATATAAACATGTACGGCTACGGTTTCGCAGACACAGATTAAGCCTAGTCCAGGACCAAAGAAATTGAATTGAGCATGTTTTATTTCGTCCCAGACTAGGTTTAATCTGGTGTCTGTGAAACCGCCTCATAGAGTTCCAATCCCAGATACTAAATCAGCAAAACACAAATGAATCTTAACAGGTTGGATGTACAAAATGTGCCTATTGTCCTGCTGTCTTAAAGTTATTTGGTGTGTTTAGGTCCTCTCTTCATCACTCCCTCCCATGTTCCTTAAGGTGGTTTATTCCCAGTCACATCTGACCTGCCTCAGAAGCTCACACATGGTCCCCCTGTGATTGTACGTGACCAATAGGGCATACAGAAACCTAGCTCTGCCTAAACTCCCACACGCCTTGCCCCATCCATCTCAGTGCTACAGGCAGATGAGCGACTTAGTGCCCCTACCTCCCAACCTCCCTCCGCCCATCGTCCAACAACTGACCCCTGGGCAGATATTCGTGCTCTTCGTGGCATTTCCTGAGTTCAAAAGGGTGGGGACACCACTGCGAAAAAACTGAAAAACAAGAAAATAAAAAAGCTTCCACTAGATGCAGGCAGTGTAGGGACGGAATGTAACAAATCCCCACCAATATCCTACATTCTAGAGAGAGGGATGGAGAGAGGAAGGAAGCAGTAGCCTCCAAGACACAGACACGGGAAGTTACAGCCAGGCCTTTCTCTCTCACCAATGTCACAGAGATTTTGTAACGCCACCACAGACAGACCCTCAGCAGTCCTGTTTTGCCATGCAGTGAAGCGGTGGAGTCACAGCAATGCACTGTAACATAGTTAATCAATTGACTGCACAAGCATGAAACATTAGCCGAGGACTTAGTGATGACAGAAGTAGGAGCCCTCTGCTTTCAAAGTGCAATGATGTCCACCTGAACTAAACACTGTCCTCGTCTGCTGTCTGCGAGAATATGCTATGTTGTACGAGAGTTAATCCATCCCTAAGGGTTTAATACAACTAAAATGAACGCCGTGATATGCCCTCAAAGGTGACCAGACCGATTTTTGGTGGCCCGTTCCCATCTAGAGCTTTCCTCTTGCCTTCTGAAAGAAAATGTTTAATCAAATCCTCATATAATTTTTTTTTTGCCAAACTTGCCTGTTCACATTTACTTTTCATGTGCAAGTTCAAACAGTGATGCATTGACACAATACATTCAAAACCATGCACACTAAAATATGTTAAATTCACGTTTGTGTATGTTGTAAATGTGAGAGCACTGCATAATGCAGGATTGCCTCTTGTTGACAGCTCATAGTTTGTTTGTTGAGTTGAGGTTGGTACCTGTCAGGTGATTGACAGGTTTAATAACATTAGGAGTTGAGATGTCTTCCATGGGCAGTGCCCAGGGCAACCACGACCTGGTGGGCGAATGAGGATTCATGGCCAATAGTACCACTCTTTGTTTGAGGTATACTTTTGAAAATGAGAAATACATTCAAGCTTGACGTCTCCTTGTAATCCCAATGTAATGAGTGTCAAAAAACCTAAGGCATTTCCAAAATACCTTTTGGCACCAATCGCCACCTAACCAGGCTCTAATGGAAGGTTTTACATCCAGTGCAAATGGCGTGGTCGATGTTTCTGTGAGTTAGCTCCGATTGTGTCAAATAGAATGTGTAATTCCCTTAATTCGCACTGTGAATCTGTTGCAGAGGTTGAAGTAATGATTTTGTTTCCATGTTAATGTTTGGACAAAATCTAGCGATTCTTTAGGCCCAGCGACTGGCGCTGTCATTTTTGCTGATGGAAGGGGCAGATATACTTGTTACATAGAGGCATGCTATTCATGTGTTTTTTTGTCAAAACTAAGACAGCAAAATTATGAAAACATTTATGTTGATGTCCTTTGGATTTTAATTCTATATTAGAATTTTTTATGATGTCACTCTATAAATTAACAGTGAATTCCCATTAATATGTGTATGCCCCTTAGCTTTATATGACATCAATACTTTTTATCTACAGTATATCACTCATGCTTGCAAGATTTCAGCAATTTCACTGTGTGGATTAGGAGACCACAAGCTCCTTTCTCCTTCCTCTGTTTTTTATCTATCCTATTGGAGGGGGAGGGGGTATGCTCTACAATGCTAAAGACCGCTAATCCTGGCCCTAGGCCTCTGACAACAGAAATACACATTTACGGCTTCCTTAATTACAGGATTTTGAAGAAAAAAAAAGAAAAAAACAATAACCTTGTCTTAGATAGTGATGCTCGTGGAAGAACAACACCTTGTGTGATTTCAAAAGACTATTGTCACAACCTACAGTGAATGTAGATCACTGTAAGGTTATTAATGCGATCTTAACTTTTGAATACATGAAGCATGCGCATTGTATCCCATTTATCAGTGTTTACATACAACATACTTTTTTCTCAATGAATAAATGAACATCAATGTAAAGGGATTATATTCCAGCTGGCAAATATGGTGGACGTTCACTTGAGATACAGTGAGCAGGAGACACATCTCAGTCATTGGAACAAGGTGTGTCTGTTAAACGCATGAGTAATATTTCTCACCGCACAAAGATCTTCTCTGTTCTTCCCCCAACCCCCCCCCCCCGACCACCCGAGTTACTGCAGCCTGGCTTATGAGGTTTTGATTATATTTTATGAGTCCTAATTGTGACTGACCTGGCCTCGTGGTTGGTTTCATTTCATGGAGAAAAAAAGGCGTAGCGTTGGCCTCTGATTGGAATGGCTTGGCTGATCAGCGAATGCAGTCTGCTGACCTCCGCATCAACAAGACGGTGAAGGACACGTCTCAAGTTCATCCTCCCGCCTGGGTGGTAATGGTCTCCGCTTACCTCCACCTGTCCACTGGGGCCAGAATTTCCATTCACCACTCGCCCCTCCAGCTTCTCTGTGAGTCATGACACATAACCTGCTGAGTTTTCTCTGCAGCTGGTGTTCAACAAAACCATCAATGCATGTTTACCAACACGTAGTCAGGTAAACTGGAATGAGACATTTTGGGGGGATATTTCTTCGCTCGACTGGTTGTTCACTGGATGTTTCTCTCTTCAGGCTGTAACATAAGAATGTGATTCTTCTATCCTTTTATTAAACTGCTGATTCTTCATTGTTTATGGAACCCTTAAGTGACCTCAGAATCACATTTGTTCTTCGGGCCTGTGGTACCTAGGAAAATGGCCACCTCACAACCAACTCCTCTTTGATGCAGTAATGAATACAAATGAGTGTAACACGATCATGTACCGGGGAGGTCTGCATTTTCAGCATTGCCAGAAACTGAGGTACAACAAGGGAAACACTAAGCTGGACTTGTCATCACTGTCTACATTGTCTCTATACCAAATAATTTTTTACAGTACACTTTCCATACATAAAAAAACATTTAATAAAAGACATAGACCTATTTCAGCAATACTTTACACATTGGTTCCATAATGGAATGTAGCTGACAAGATGATGACTACAGTTCTCAAAACATTGTGATATGACCCAGTTTTTCTAATTTAAATGGACCTCGGAGGGAATGGTATTTAATCCTCATCATTTGCATAAAGATAATTTTATCTTCATACACTCAGTATTACCTGCCATTTAGTGGGTTAAGGTTATTTTACACAACATCACCTGTTGTTCTCATAGGGAAATCAATGCTCCTCTCACTCCATGTACAGGAGAGTAGCCGTTTAATTCAGTCTTATCACTTCTGCTTGTCTGGCTTAGAGTCAAGCCAAGGTCCAAGAGGTGAAATGAGTTTGGCAACCTCCTCTTTGGGTGCAACCAGACAGCACACAGCATGGTACAGTTAGTGAGGGGAGAAAAAAAGAGAAGGAAAATTGTCTGCATAAGCAGGAAAGATAGAGTTTCATCGTCATCCCACTAAAAAACGCACACTCGTCTTTGGCAGACTTCAAACACTTAATCGGCAATCATTTTTCAATGAGCCCCAGAGGAGCACATTTTGGTGCTACACCCCAAAAAAAGAGCTTGACGCTTTGTGCTCCTTAATCCCTCACGGTTATGCATCATGAGGAGGCAATGGTCGTTTCCTCAGACAGAGGTCAACCCCCACCTCCAGACAGCTCCTCGCTACTCCCTTCTCATCCTCATCACTCCCTTCCTCCCTTTCTCTCTCTCTCCATCCACTTCACCCACATTCATCTGTATTCATTAGGACAGGACTTCTTTTCTGTTGGCGCAGCACTCAAATTAAGTTTGTCTTTTGATCTGGAGGATGGACAAAATGCAATTGAAACCTGATATTATAAATGGTCTTCTCTTGTGCCTCCTTAGTCTCAGTAAAGAGGTTTCACTGCGGCCCTGCCCCTTCTGGCCTCATATCACATATGTGACTGCCTCACTTCAGAGACCCTCCCCAACCCCTACCTGACTCTCGACCCTCTCCCCCAACATTGTCTCACCAAGTTCAACAACTTAAGACGAAGTGCACGGATAAATGATATGTTCTGGAAGTTCAAGACAAAAATCTAAACTGCACTTAACCTGACTGGTGGAGAAGTATTTGTGTGATGAGAAAATCTCCAGGCTCTTGCTGAGTCTCATTAATGAGAAAAGATGAGCGCTCCTTCACCGCAATTAAGAGTCAATCTCCTGCATTAACTTGCCTCCCCGCGGCCACACACACAGCACAAAGACAACAGGACGTCCCCTGTCACTCATCTTACTGGGCTGACCAGTAATCAGAGTGAAAAACTGTAAGTTGAAAGAGATGTTCTCACATTATAGGGTTCTCTTGGTAAGACTTAAGCTTGGGTAAATATCGTTTTTATAATGTGTTAATTAATAAAATGTTTTATAAGAAATATATAAGCTATTTTTGTCATTTATGATATCAATGTATATTGCATTGAAAATTTTACATAATACAAATATGCCCTTTAAGAAATTGTCTTTGCCTGGTTGCTGTTTGTATGTGACAGATTGCCACCTGTGTTAGAGATAACAATCTGTTGAGATCTAGTTTGAAACCATCTTCAAGGAAAACGTCAAGTGTGTCTGAATGTTACTTACTGTGTTTTTTTTACCAATACGACTGGGCAATACAGCATATCAATCTGGTGTTGCAAAAATAAACAATAAAAACCATCATCGTGAAGAATTCAACAGCAGACATCAGACACAGGTTTGCAAAGAATATTTATTAAGTGAGATGACGGCAACAACCAAAAGGATCAAAACACTAAGAGGTTGCCAAAACAAAGGCAGAAATTTGTTAAATAAATCCTAGATATGGTTATGCAGTAAAAAGGATGGACGAAGCTCTGGTAAGACAGGCAATGCATTGCTGTTACATGCATCACAAGGGTCCAATGCAGCATGTAGACAGTGAGTGAGTGTGTGCGCAAATACATTCATAGATGCATGCATGTTTTGGTGCATGTGAGTGAGATAGAGACAGACAGAAAGAGACAATGAGACAGAAACGGATAGAATCTGAACGGGAGACGATGAGAAAGAGAGACTGAGGGAAAAACAGAGAGGAAGACAGAAACTGAACTAAAGACGATGAGAAAGAGCAACTGAGGGAGAAACAGAGAGGAAGACAGAAACTGAACTAAAGACAGGGAGAAAGAGACACAGAAAGACATAAACAGAAGCAGAGTGAGCCAAGCAGACAGAGGGAGACGGACGAAGAGATACAAAGAGAATTCATATGTCGATGAAATGAGGAGGCAAAACGAGAGAGTGGAAACAAGCGGGAAAGGAGCTAAATGAGGAGGTGCAGGGGTAGTACATGATGAGTGACATATTGTTAAATCTTTACCTACAAAGAAGGCTTCTTCCATGCAAATGAGACGTTCAACTCCCCCATGATAAGGATCTGTTTGATGGAACACATGCGGAATATGAGGCAGTTAATTCCCTCATTAGTATTCAGCCTGGCTGATTGGCAAAGACTAGGGAGAGGCAGCCGGAGTACTCGTCTGCAAAAACCCAATATTGATTTGTTTTAATAGTGTCAGGGAGTCAAAAATCACAAATCTCCTGTCAATTGTTTATGAGGCTGTTAGTGGGGGGCAATAGATGCCCTTTGCTTAATTAATGCCTCATTATGGAGATGTGATTATATGCTTGAGCTGTTAATGGAGCTGCAGCATTTTATAGACCTCCGTAAATGTGTTCTGACAAATACAGTGGAGGGAATATGATATAGATGAGTTTGAGTGTTGTGTTTGCTGGGTGTGTTGTTTTTGGGAGCACTTGTTTGTTTGTCCTCCACTTCCCTGGCTTCACTTGGAAGGGATGTCTTCAAAGGCTTTCACTGGGCATGTTTTGATGGTATACTAAGCTACAGTTCAAATAATTGAAATTGAATCAAAGTCGGATACTATAAGCTGTCCTATATTTTAGAGCCCAATAGCAGTTCATGTATCACAACTGATTTGTACAGGCCGATTCAAAAATGCTACATGTTTTCTTGCACATTTGGAAGTGGCGGCTATACAAAGCGTGCATTTGGAACAGACTTCAAGCAGATGGCCCAAAAACATTATTGACGAGCCACAAACAACACAACATGCTAATACTGCACTGGGCAACTTCATACATCATTGTGTATAAATACAAAGGAGACACTTTAGTTGAAAATGTCAATAAAACATATTCCCCAAAAATAATATTCAGTGGTCTGCAGTTGCGGACTCAATCAGTTATAGGGAACAGGCGGATCTTTCCCCCAACAGAACGTGTGCTGTCCAAACATGCCTGATCTGAGGGGCTCTCTATTTAAAGGCCCATAAAGACTGTGATAATGGCTGGGGTTTATGAGGCTTCAGGCCACTGGGACAGGCTGTCACTGCAGGGGCTACTCTTGTTGTCCTTTCCACTGTTCCTCGATGGCCACTAAAGCGGAAAAATGAATCCCCACTTTGGGCTGAAATATGAAGCTGGGGGCTTATTCCGGCCCTTCTCCTTTTTCTCTGTCTGTGTGAAAAGGTGCCCAGGCATTTGCCTGCGTGGTTATGGAGTTAAACGCTCTGTTCGTTGCCCAGCCATGGCTCCCAACACGTTTTCCTGCCTCCATCTCATTCGCTGACAGGATTAGCAGGTCTCCAATGTTAGAAATACATTAGGTGGACCTTTGCAGCCACTTATTATGCCTGATTATGCAGCTGGAATGGGGAAGGTAGGACTCCGTTTGTACTTAAATAAGTTCTCAGATGCTGCTTTTCCTTCTTTTTTTTATATATATAGCAACAATCTTCAAAGTGTGTACGGGTCAGCAGCTCAAGCACAAAGCGAAGATTGATTTCCACCCTCCCCCTCTTTGTTCCCGCGGTTTAAAGAGGACAGGTTCTGGTAAATTAGTTTGTCCGTGTTATTAATGGAACAGCCAATTAGACTCCCCGAAAGCACTGTTGTCGTGGCAAAACAATAATGGTCCCTAGCCTGCCAATGGAGTGGCTAGGGGAGAAGAGAGGTCACCGGCTGCTAATGAAATGGTTAACTTATGTTGGAGTAAAGACAGGATTACAGAAATCTTCATCTGGGCACCATGCCTTTCTAAAGGTAGGATGTCAATTCACTTGAATTACAACAGATCTCTCAGCAGCTATCAGTCTCAGCAGCCATCCATTTTGCTCCAGAAATTCAGCTTAGTAAGAACTTCCCTAGTTGCACTGAGAAAAGCAGACAGCAGGATCCTGTTAGAGCAAAGTAATATTGAATGCATCTATGTCAATCCAGCCTCAAAACGTGGCTAACGTTGTCCTGTTATTTAGACAGCATGGACAAAAGAGCCGGACAGTAATTCAAGTAAAAACTACTTGACAACTCAGCAATCCCTAAGAAGCATTCATTGAAATCAATGGTGAAAGCAAGTACTGCAGAGAAAGTACTGCAGCGTTTAATATCCTGTACAACCCATGCAAGGTGTGTGTGTGAGGCATGGAGGGGTGTTAAGTGTGTATGTTTGAGTCAGAGAGATAAGTGAGGCGATAGTGTAGTGCCGCCAAATGATCCGTGGACTGTATGGGAAGGCTGGCTTACTGTCAAGTCTGACAGTTCTCCGATTGAGACTGTCCAACACGAGACACTTTTTGAATACCTCCAACAATGAAACATTATCCGATTTTCCTTCTCTATTCACTTGCATTCAAGTTTTAAGTTCTGTAGTGCAGGGTCCGTTTTCCTTTCTGTTATTCAATTCATTATTTTTGACAATGTAAATGACTCATCAGATCCAAAATGGCTCCCTTAGGTGAAGAGAACCCATGAATTTGCAGTGAATCAAATAACGGGCATTTAGTTAATGGCCAAATTGGACTCCTAGTTGAAAATTCCTTGTTGAGTAGGGTGTGCCAATGGGACATATAAGGAGACACTTCTGATGGATGTTATGCTTGGCCATTTTCTGACCCTGGTTGATAAAGGCCCAATTTATGGCAATTATTCACGTTATGGACCGATTTAAATTTGTAATACTGCCAGAAGCATTGGAAACGTTCTATAGCTGACATTTGGATGTTATGATATTACCATGGTCCTAAAATACCATTTTGAATAACATCTAGAAATTAGATTACAAATATTATCATTAGGACGAATAAAGGTATTAGTGATATTTTAACAGTTCAAGCTCTGCAGAAAAAGGCACGTCTTGCTTTGGAATATAGAGTGGTGGCCTGTCCGGCATAAGGAAAGGTTGTCTTTCCCTCCAGTAGAACAGCTGACAAGCGATCTATTATTTCACAGTGTAGAGGTCATGCACATAGGGGCCTCCTCACATCACCCACCTTCGGGCCATGACCACTCACCAACGCCCCAGCCCATCCATACCCAGCTCCCCCAACATCTGGCCCCAAAGACCTGGGACGCCCCCCCCGATTAAAAATACACCAGTGGTTCCCATTTAACACCTGTTCGGCCTAATTTCCATTCTGGGGGACGCTGTGGATTTCAAATCATTTATCACTTCCTAAAGTGCTTCCACATGTGCGCTCCCTTTCCCAGTGTGCAGAGTTCCTGCCTCCGGCCAACCTTTTCCGAATGTATTAAAATTCAGTTTGGCCCAAAGAAGTTCAGACACTGATGTTTCATTGTGGTGATGTCTGGTAATTATTAGTCCAAATTACTGGTCCAGCATGTGACTTGACAAGGTGGATTCCATGTTTAAAAAGGAGGGATGGGGCGCAATAGGTAGGGGGTGAGGTGGTATGTCACGCTTTGTGCATGGTTAAATGTGTTCTCTGACGCTGGGATGTCAGTCAGACAAGAACTGTTCGCCACCGTGGAAACACTTCTGTGGTTTGGGACCAGAGAGGTTCCACAGGGGCCCTCTCGAGGGTAGACTGTGTCAAAAGCACTACATTGTGAGGGAAAAGTCTCCCACATCGAGGTCTGATGAACATTAATACTAATTCCAGTCCAACTCATACCAATGGCCAAAGTTCAAATTCAAGAACCTGGGATTATATCTCGAGTGCAAAATTATTTGAATGAAAGTGAAATCAGATTACGTTTTCTTGGTGCTCTGGTCAATCGTTTTAAGACTTCTACTAAACGCCAGATCATAATCATTTTTGACAAAACGTGAAAACATGTAAAGCTGAAATAGGAACTACAATATATTTTGGTAACAGTGAAACAAATCTCCCACTCTGACTGAAGGCAGCCAAATTCTGGTGACAAATATTTTTAAGTGTATTAACATTAAGTCCTTAGTGCCATTTAAAAGAAGGCTAAATAATGCTGAACTGATTTAACATGACTGTTAATTATAAGTTTATTCCTGCACAATGACAAAAAGCATAAAAGAATGGCAAACTTAATGTGGAACGAGAAAAGAAAGAAGAATTAAACTTCATTAACTCTCCAAAAATTGCAACATTTGTTGTTTACTAAGTATGTTTTCCAACACATTTGCCCCATCTTTGAAAGAAAGTGTTTGAAACGGTACTGTAAGTGTTCTTAATTAAAGCAGGGCTGTGAAAATGTGCACTAATCAGATACGGTTTGTAACAAAGTCCATGAAATTACTAATTAGAATTTCATTAAAAGGTACCGCTTTATCATCAGAGGAAATCGTAACCTTTAAAATGCTTTCAGGAAGGCAGTATGCCTTTTCAAATGGAGAAAATGGGAGAAATCACAGGCTTTTGATGTAATATCTCATTTAGGATTTGAGCTAAATTGGACCATTTAAACATGTCATTGTTTTGAACGTAATTTATCAGACTAATTAATGACAGTTATTGCCTGAATGGGCGGTTGACGGTACCACAGGCTCCTGCTGGAAGAGACCAGAGAGACACCGTTCTGCTTGGATAAAAACAGGCTATTTAAGAACCCATGTGAAAAGGTTTTCTGTATCAGGTTTCTGTTCACCTTTCTTAAATCAAAACCTCATATTTCCCTAATAAGACCTACTTAGACCTCTATATAGCAGGAAATGTGTTCATAATTTTCTTCTTGAACTGTGAATTGTGAATCTATGACAGCCATAAAAGGATTATGATGGCAACATTTAACATTGTTGCATGTTCATCACTCGTTCTTGTCACACCATTGTTATGAATGTTTGTAACATGTTCCCAGTCACTGATGTCTGAAATTTGAGTGGTGCCCAGTCATTCTCAATTAGGGTTAAAGCACATAAAAAACAACACAGTGATGTTTTAATAATGATGCTTCAGAGGGCAAATAATTACTTGGAAAGGTTTTCACATTTACTTGAGGCAGTTGGTATTACCCAAAAGATCGCCAAAAACCAAGCACTGCTCAACTTAGCTAGCTAAAATTTGGTGCTTATAACATCACAATGATGACAAAGGCTTTTCTATTATTCATTTGCCTCCTTTAGATGTCATTGTGTTTCCACATGTCTTCAATGCATAGATTAAATCTTTACCTAATTGAGAACACATTGAGTAGAACTAGTCCTTAAGAGAACGCTCAAATCATGAATACGGCAATTTAAGGCAAATCAATTTCATTGAAGTTGAAAAGTGAGACCATATAATTCATCCCGAGTAGCTCTTTGGGCAACGGGATTCTGCTTGAGACTTAGGTTGCTGGTGTGAAACTGTACGGACTCACTTATGTAAGTCGCACTGGTCAAGAACCTCCTCGAAAATATGAAATGTATTCATTTTGTATGGATTCAAATTAGGAACTTGTTAGGCTGGAGTGTAGAAAACTGTGTAGAACAACATTCTGCATGTGGCACCGATGCCTCAGTGTGACTCCTCCCTAATTACCCATGGTTCTCTCAGTCCTTTAGGACAGGTTGTATGTGTTGAAGATATCAAATGTCAGCACTCAGGCTTGTTTATCTGAATGACAGAGGAGCTGGAAGAAAGGACAGTCTGTTCGTCTGCTAATGACTGGTTGATTTTTAGACCCGAACACCAGTGAGGTTACATCTCCACTTTAACTGAAACCTAGCTACAGTACCACAGAAAGAAAGCACCGTGAAGTTAGTTAAGCTGAAATGTGTTAAAAGTTCCGAATAGCTGATACATTTTTAATCCAGACACAAGTTGCAGACAATTCAAAGTTGAGTTGAAGTTAAAGTCTCTTTAACATGACGTGCTCGGAGCAGCAGTTAATGCAGTATTAGAGGAAGACTAGACACACACCATTTGTCTTAGAGGGGTGTATTTTTATTATTAATATAAACACTCTTCGAACAGGTTCCAGAAAATTTCAAAATGACAGACTTTGTCACCATGTTCAACTGAAATTGGACAGAGAGAGCAGCAAGGGGTGTACCAGCAACACACCAGGAATTAAGAGTGCAGAAGAATCCAAGTCCTCTATAAAGTTAACAGCCAGCCAGTGTGTTGCAAAACACGGCACGTTAAGAATGCAGCTGTTTGATTTTGCCCTGTGGGCTTCATAAATGTGTGCTCCTGAAATACCAAATGAAGGTTGCAACATTCTGTCCTCCTTTGTGTACATGTGTACACATGTTATTTGAAATCAACTAAGCCACTTGGAAGGGATGCTAAGCTTCAAGTCTTTGTTTTTTTCTACAGATTTTCTTAAACTGCAGAAAGATACAGCATAATTCCCTTCCTCACTGTTGGTCTTTCACATCCTTAAGAGTACTGTGCAAACACATCCATTGCATTTTGTGTTTTTTTCCACCAATCATAGAATCAAACCCTCTAGAAATCGATTAACTAAATAGGTTCATTTCATTTTGCTAAAGCTTGAGGAGGCGATCAATACTGTTTGTTTGTTTTGTGGCACAACCCTGTTCCTCTCACGTGTAAACTAATTTGCACCCCTGCATGGGTGACACCTAGCCATTAGCTTGGCAGTGTGTTAGTACCTGTAATTAAACCAGATGGTCAAAGGACCCTGTCAAGACAGGTAATAAAGTGAGGCTTGAACAAGCTCCTAATTTACCTGCCTGTTTGCAAAAGAGAAGCTTCCCTTACCTGTCCTCCTCAGGCCAATTCCCTCAGCATGTTGTTACTTTGCGGTTGTTTGTGGCTGAGCTTAGATTCAGTCCCATTATGACTGCATTGACAATTACAGTGTATAGTAAACACTGTTGGGAGAGGACATCAGGGAAGGCATTTAGGCAACTGTATCTCTGACATGCCAAATGACTTAGAAGAGGAACATCTTAACTGTAATGTCTTCACTTGCAGAAAACAAGCTACCCAGTAACATGTTGTAGAAAGTATGCTGAATCATATCCTCTTGTCTTTGTATTACATTTCCTCATGCCAGACAGATTGCCAGCCATTTCAATAAATCAGGTTGCCCCTGGAGGGACATTGATCTATTGCGATCGCTGTGGCTGTAGGCTGGAGACGCAATGAAAATAAGGGAGTGTGGTTAGGTGAACTCAAGCCTTGTCATATTCGCAACAAAGACAAGTGTTTCATGGTGTTAAAAGGTT
Organism: Esox niger; assembly: GCA_016801105.1. Taxonomy (NCBI): domain Eukaryota; kingdom Metazoa; phylum Chordata; class Actinopteri; order Esociformes; family Esocidae; genus Esox; species Esox niger. The sequence goes on along the minus strand of JACXGJ010002140.1, from coordinate 3,355 downwards.
ACTTTTAACACCATGAGCTAAACTATATATACATGAGCTAAACTATATATATTTCCATTTGTAAGACAGACATTGTGAGTAATGCATCTACAGTACACAAGTGATATGAGAACAAGAAATTTATGAGAATGCTGTTATTACCGCTCTGCTATTATTGGAGAACATAATATAGTGTATTCACTAACACAGTGCAGTCAGTCCTTGTGCTTTCACACATGTAAGGACATAGTACAGTCGTCTATGTAATTATCTATTTCCTGAAGGTGGCTGTACAGCTGTATGTTTGTTTGGCAGTCAATCCTAAAGACTGACTCAGAGAGCGTCTGGTTCCACATTCCCCATTTACCGTACTGGATCCATACCTAAGCAAATTAAAAAGCTTCACACTACAAGGACAGCGGAAGCATAAACCCTCTCTATAAACAGACTTTTAGTCTATATGTAAAACCAGTACAGATACCCCAAGTAAATAAACATTGAGAAATGACAGCATTGAGCCAATAGCTAACGGCAATACAATGATGAGGATCTGAACGAAAGTTGTATGGTCTGCAGTTTCTTTGCATTAAAGCTTTGCAACTGTCTAGTTCACAGTCGACTTGGGCTCCCATCAAGGCTGCATAAGTTAATCTAGTACAGACTTCTACCGATGCCTTATCTGAGTTTGATCATCCTGTTGTTGCAAGCATTTTTCTGCACAGCAGGAAATGCAAACGTCCATTCAAGGTTTAAACAGTATTCCAAAGTTTTGCAACTTCCTCTTGAAAAAAGGTATACTAAATTTACGCAGATTTTTTCGCCCATCCATTCATTTTACAACATAATTCACATTACCCTTAAGAATAATATTCCCTCTGTGTGAAACTGGCTTAAATGGAGCTACGGCATCTGTACAGCAAGCCTTATCAGACAGCTTCATCCCCATAGACAACCGTGAACTGCTAGGGCTAACATTACACCCACGTATCATTTTTTTCTTCTCCTAAAGCACGAGATTACGGAACCCAAAATAAGCACAATGAGCACAGGCAATACTCGTGTTGCCCATGCCTTATCTAAAAATACTCTAATGAGACTCTCCGACATCTAACTACTTGATTCGTGGAAGAAGCCCTTTCATAATGATACAACAGCAGACATGGGAGGGGGTAGGCGAGCGAGCAAAGGAGCGGGAGAGACGGGTGAGAGAGGAGTGAGGGGAAAAAACATGAATTATTAGCCCCAGTGGGATCTTTTATATTCTGTCTAGCCTGGACAACACCAATTAATACAGCAATTATTATCCTGGCCTATAGCGAAGGGTTGACTAAGCTGCCTGTTCCATCTAACGATTGTTTGGTGGGGTGAGTGGATGACAGAGAGAGAGAGTGAAAAAGTGAGAGAGAGGCACCGAAACCAAATTACTCATCTCTCCCAGACCTTCATCCCGCTTATATTACGTATGCATGGATGGAGGGTAGATAGAGGAAATCATTTAGTTGGCACATTCCAACTCAGCATTACTGAAACACAATCTCCCCAGAGCTTATTTTTCTGCTGGGCGTCATTTTCAATGGACCAAATAAAACAATAAGACGATAACAACGCAAATGTCTTATTTTACTCTCAGGTGACATACAACCCTAAACTCAGTGTACCACCTAAGAGTCCTCTCCCCAACCACTGTAGGACAGGTGCATGACCTCTTGCGACCGCCTCATAACCTCTTAGTCCGACACAGTCCCTTACACCCTCCCTCCCTTGACTCTTGTTCCCCTCTCTTAACCTGCATTTCATTCCGAAACATTGCCCCCACCCCTTTGTACACTCCCCTTCAGTACACTCCCCTTCAGTACACTCCCCTTCTACAAAAATGTAAGAAGCCTGGGTAGAGGCAAGCAACAGCTCCATCTAGTTTCGGCCCAATCCATTCCCAAAAGAGCTGCAAAGGAAGGTAAAATCAAAAAGATGGGGGGGTACCATTTTTGTATTAATAGAATGCAGCCCTCATCATCCACTGTTTATTCTTCGGGGTCTCTTCGGTATTGTATCCTCCTTCGTTCTTTTTTTGGACAAGACCCTTTTCCTCTTCCCCGTTCCATTTCTGAGGCAGCTGTCCCTATCTCCGGCAGTGACAGCTCTCGCATCTTAAGCGCATATACCCGTTTTCCCTCAAGCTACGGTAAAATCTATCCTGACAGCCAATGAAAACAACACGGATGCTTGCATGTTATCTTGACATGGCCATGTTAAGCCTCACTCTAGTGATGCTAAATGGTCGTCATAAACCTTTTAAGAGCTGAGAAGCCTAATGTGGTCTCCCATGAAAAAAACATTATGCTGTGTAATATGTTTAGGTTTAGCAGGGAAGGAGGAAGCTATTGCTCCACATTATCGTTCTCAAGTACTTTCTTTTAATGGACAGTATGCTTAAACACCCATTTATTTATTTCAGATTAATGTGGCCTGCTTATTGAATTTGGAAATTCAACTCTGTGAATAAGTGAATATTATATATGAATGCCATGAAATGAGATATATAGATTTTCCAAGTTTAGGTACTAACTATATTTTTATCATCCAATCTAGATATGTAAGTGAGTGTATGAGTGAATGTTTTTTCTTCCAATTGCATTTCAATTGATTTGCTTTCCTATTCCAGGAGTTATCTGGCTAGGATTTTCTGCACAATCAATTGACGAAACAATTCCAGCCTGTTGTGTCTTGTTTAACAAGCCCCTGGTAGGCTAAGAATGATTAGATGACGGGAATTACATAGAAAACATATTTGGATTAGTGATGAACACAATAAATTCTGAAATAAGTGAAGGAATAAGTACCTCCCTTTCATGGAAGACGCTTAGGTGATTGCTGCCACAAGAGGATTTGTCAGCATAACATAGGATCTCAGACAATGCTGATAGGACACCATGGAACACATTTTGCGGGTACTGTACATTGCCGGCTTGCTGCTGTGTGCTAATGGATTTTACTGTTGTTTGACTCACTTTAGGGTCACATACAATAACTGTACTCAGAGAACATGAACATTAGTACCAGCATCATGCTGCTTCTGATATGGACTAGGTTAAATTTGACTCTGGGCTTAGCCCACATGCATCGAACTATTACAATTTGGACTTTTAATATGTTCACCCGGCACAGCCAGAAGGGGACTGGTCACCCCTCGGAGCCTGGTTCCTCTCTAGGTTTCTTCCTAAATTTCGGCTCTCTTAGGGAGTTTTTCCTAGCCACTGAAGTTCATCACTACTACTGTTGTTTGCTCCCTGGGGTTTAAGGCCGTGTGTTTTGTGAAAGCACTTTGTGACAACTGCTGATGTAAAAAGGGCTTTATAAAATTAATTTTATTGATTGA
>JACXGJ010002139.1:0-70208 GCA_016801105.1 Esox niger | reverse complement strand
GGGTGAGGGGCTGGGGGGGTCAGTTTCACCTGAATATGTTTCATGGGGGGGGTGAGGGGCTGGGGGGGTCAGTTTCACCTGAATATGTTTCATGGGGGGGGTGAGGGGGTCCTCCTCGGCCTGACTGAAGTGGCTGATGTGCTGCAGGCGGGCGTAGCGGCGGGTGGGGTAGGTCATGGTGTGGCTGCCTCCACAGCTGCGAGACAGGGCCAAGTAACTGTAATCGACCATCTCCGGGATCCTCTCACTGGGACAGAGAAACACTTGTTCACTTACTGCGCATACGGTCCATTTATAGTTATGTGTTTCTCTCTCTCTCTCATCAAAGTGGCTGCGGTCGGTCTCAAACAGTGCGGGTGTTAGGTCCAGGGTGAAGGTAGACTAGGTATTGGGACTCCAGCACCCCCTGCTGGTTAACATAGGGCTAAGGCCTTTGAGGTTGGGATGTGACTAACTGTGCATTGGTATGAACGGTCATTAGAAATGGCTGGAGAAATCAGTTCTATCATGGTGTCCTAATCAGTTCTATCATGGTGTGTCACCCTATGGTGGGTCAATCTTCTGTTCAAACCTTCGGCAGTGCTGGCGAACCTGCTCCAGCTCATAGGTGGTGTATGGCCGGAGGGACTTGTGAGAAGGCAGGCCAGGGGCGGAAGGCACAGTGAGTAAGTGACTGCATCCAGTAACATAAAGAAGGGAAATTAAAAGTCAGAGAGAAAGAGAGACATTTGGATCATACTTATTCTGTTGTTAAATCTTGAATGCTGATTGGCTGATAGCCATGATATATGATAGTGTGTAATACGGGTATGACATCACATCACTTGTTACTGCTTTAACTATGTCAATAACTGGTTTATGATAGCAACGAGGCATCTCCGGGGTTTGTGATATATTGCCAATATACCACAGCTAAGGGGGCGAGTCCAGGCACTCCATGACATGTCCTGCCTCTCGGCCATGGTATTTTAGTCATGTGCCACACCCACTTGTGCCTAATTGCCAAAATATCGTTGCCATTCACTTACGGTCCGGGGGTGAGCATATCGACTGGGCGGTCGCAGGAGATACATTTGAATCTTTTTACTAGTTGCCTATAAAAGAGACACACGACCAAAGACAGAAATCACACCAATGTGAAACACAGTAAGACTACGAACGCATGGTTGTGTACAGCTCCATATACAGTAGGACCCTTGACCCGTTCAGCGACCCGTGGCGATCCTTACATCCTGATGCCTGCGGCGTCGTCCTCCTTGGGGGCAGGCTGGGATTGCAGCTGCTTACGGATGTTATTCCATCGGTCCTCCAGCTGGTTCTTCACAGGATCCAGCTCAATCCGGTTCAGCTGCACTCAGAGACAACCGATTGAATGATCCCAGAGGAACCATCTGTACACCGATGCCAGGCCTTTCAGTCGCACATGCTATAAGACTTTTCTTTCTAAAATGTCATCTGTCATTATCAACGAGTTCATAAACCACCAACTAAAGTGGTTATCTAGACCTCCATCTAGCGGTGTACACCCAGCGCTAACTCCAAGATAAAACATTAAATGCTTTGGGCTCTCTGCTTTTTCAGAAGAGGGAATGTCTCACAAAATCTGTCTATGGGAAAGTGGGTGTTAGGACTTAGGGACCCAGAGTGAAGCTTGGTCGCTGATGGGAACATTAATGCTGTGAGCTTTGACCAGAGTTAATGTATGGTCTCTGGTGATGTGTTATCAGACACTATCTGGCTGTCACACCTCCCACTCTGAGAATGTTTGCTTACTTGTCTCTGATTGGATTTCTTGGATATCATGATTTTGATAGGAAAAAGCTTATGAATGGATGGGATGGCTTGGAGTAGCTCTTGCTCCAGGTTACCATTGTTTATTCCACTTGGGGACATAAATCAGTTTTTGTTTATGTTAATACTGTCTTGTAATAAAATGTCTGTCTTGTTTAATACGATCCTTTTCAATAAAATGTATTTGCTTTATGATTCGATTCTGTTTTCCGATCTTGCCATCCTTTTAAACAAGTGGAGATAAACTGTTTAATATATAACATTTGCATAATCCAATACAGGTCCAACACGAGTTACACTCTCATTTGTATCTTATTAATCCACAACAGCATGATTATATCCTGTAAATTCCCACCTTACACTCCATCTCTGTGGAGATCTTTTCAATGACTTTGTGCCAGTCCTGCTCCTGGTCAGTGATCTTGCCGAGCAGATCCTGGAACATGGCGTTGAGCTGCTCGGTCGTGGTGTCAAACTGTATGCGGCTCACCTTGGTTTCCAGGGCTCGCTTGTCTGCTTTCTACAGGGAGATTGGAAATGTGGTCTGGACAACAGCAGTGCTTGTACTAGTCAGTGCTAGTCAGTAGGGGTTAGGGTAGACCTGCAGGGATCCGTTAGGGATATATAAACTACAACAGGCAACCCTGGGGGAAGAATTGGCAAGCCTCTGATTTGTTTTGCACACCCTCCCAAGGTTTTGATGGAGAAAAACTTAATTTTGTTGGACATTTTTTTACTTTTGTGGGGGAAGTGTTTTTTTAAACGTTTTTTTAAACAGACTGTAAAATTAACACAAATTCAAGAAAATCATTTCAATTTAGGAAATGTGTTTGCAAGTGTTCCCTCAAATAAAACTTTTTGAGGTGTACAAATTACTTTTAATAATAACGTTCTGAGCATCTGACTGTTTGCTATGTCAAAAATGTTATGTTCAAGGGGCTTGCATAGACTTGGGCTTGAAAGTGAGCTTATCTAGACTAATAAGAAGCTGCGAGGACTCGTGAGAGTTCCCCTGAGCTGAGCATAACAAACTTACACGGTAAATTACAGCATGTAATACTGATACTCACTATCTCAATCTCCATTTCCACAAGCTCCTTGTCAGCTTTCTTCTCATTCAGATTTGCCACGGATTTATACAAATGCTGGGTAAGAAAGACATGATCGGGGATGATATTTTAGTGAAATTACACAGGATGCCTGAATCTCCTGCTGGACCACAGTGGCAGCGTTCCTTCCCAGACTCACGTCGATATCAGTCTGTTTCTGGCTGTGCTCCTCCATCAGGTGGTTGGCTGTTCCGTGGAGCTTCTCACACTCGGCCTGCAGCTGGAGGATGGCTCCCTGCGCGTCGCTGATCAGCTCTGAACTCTGACGGAAAACACGCAGAAAGTCAGGATCTAGATCTGCAATACACAGCCCTGGCCATAAAACTACATCAGTGGAATGCTGACACACTCCTCTCGCGTCCATTCTGTAAACACTCAGATGGAGCACCATAAATAATCTACGGTATAAATTCAACACTGAGCCCTCCCTCAGGGTGCAATCACCCAGACCTCCTCTATATCCTACTTCGTCCTGGCCTGCCTACAGTACCTCTACTGGCGGTCTGACTCCACCCTGCTGCTTCTTGTGTCCGCTAACCAGGCCCTGCAGCTTCTCGTAGCGCCGGAACAGCTGGCTGACCTTCCTGCTCACGTCTAGAGAACAGCAGGGACACGTAGGGCCCCCCTGGCCGCACGCCTGGCCGCTGCACTGAGCCCGTTCGGGTGATTTCTGCTGAAGGCTCCGTGAGAGCAGTGGGGATAAGGAAGCCATCCCGTCGGCCAGCTGGGGTGAGAGGGCAGCGTAAGAGATGTGTTGGGGCCACGAGGGGCTGCATGCTGCGGCGTTACGAATGGCGACGTCTCCGCTACTGCGCGTTATATTCCCAACTTGAAGGTTTTACAAGAGTACTTTTGAGAGTTGCGCTTAGACCTCTCTGTGGTTTCTATCTGGATGACCTAAAATCTGTCTGAATATCTGTCTGACCTGATCCTGCAGCTGTCTGTCTGTCTTGATCTCCTGCTCACGTTGGGCTGAGATGTTCTCTGTCCTCAGAAGGACCATCTCCTCCTCCACCCGCTGAAGTGCGTTCCTGAACACCGTGTTGGAACAGGAGCACAAGGTCATGAGGACCAGACAGCCACATCTCAACTGGCCAAGTAACAAGTGACTCAGACTTCCCAATCATAGCCAATGTAGAGTAGTATCCTTCCAAAATGGCTGTCTATAATTGCAGCTGTCAGTTGAATTCCTAATGCTGTGTTGGGGTTTACCTGAGGCAGGCTATCTGAAGTCTCAACTGCCCTTGCATAGGAGAGTCTGGGGACTGTTGGTCCTGCTGGACCTCATTGTCTGACCCACTGAACTCGGTTTGTGATCCCTTCCCTGCTCCCTGACCAGTTCCTACGTTCAAAATCAGCTTCTCCAGGTCTCGCAGCTACAAAAGGTACATGGGGCAATCAATAGTGTGTGTGTGTGTGTGTGTGTCTGTGTGTGATTATACATCTTTCTCCTTCACCTTGGTTCTGTCACCGATCAGGCCATCGACCAGACCTCTCAGATGATTCAGTTGATCCATCAGATTTTCAGGCATATCTCTGTCACCTATGCATTCAGGAAAACAGAGTAGTTCCACCCACACGAGACCAAAACCCAGTAAATAAAGCTGCGTCCAGTCTCCTCGGCGGTGTCATCTCACCCATGTCAGCGAGGATCTCCCGGAGGTGCTGGAGCTGTGTCCGGTCAGCTTTGCTTGCTTCCAGCTCATCTACTCTAACCTTCAACGTGTCGTGTCTCTCCTTGAGCCGGCCCACTTCCCTCAGCGCCTCCACCGTCTCCGGGTAGCGCTCGGCCCCACTGGACACGCAAGACAGGGGTTTCCCGCCCGAGGTCAGAGCCCCATCAGAGAGAGATTGTTGGGGCAGGGACCCCGCATGCTGAAAGACAGCACCAGGGCCAGGCACAACGGGAGACGCTCCAACGCTGGCGTCCGCAGAAGCACTGAAAGGGGGGTCGCTGGAAACGGCCCCAGATGTGGTGGGGACCGACTCGCAGATTTCCTGTTATGAAAAACAGCTAGTGTCAATGCTAGGCTAATGTCTACACCTCGTGGATGATTTACAAATGACTGTGGCTCTGTTGACCGAGACATAGGACGTGCCTTCTGCAGCTTCTGTCGCCCGCTGACCAGGGTAGTCTGCATGATCTCCCAGGTCACACACTGGCCGAGATCGTCCGGGTCAGGGTATTGCCCAATTCTGCTCTGCAGCTCTTTCTGTTTGAGAGAGATGTCAAGTCATTACGAACCTCTGTTAGGGCTAGCTCCTACAGTAGCGCCTGAGCCCTCTCTGACTTTTCTGCCCTTCTGTCCTCAGTTGCAACTCACGGTGGCACTGTCCAGGTCCTCCACACGGTGGCAGCACTGTTCCACAGCGTTGATCCTGTCGACCAGTTCGGTCACGTTCAGCTGGAACACAAACCAGAGCACAGTCACGCTAGCAGATGGAAACAGATATGGGATGATCCTATTGTCCTATCGCTAGTATAGGGATGAGTGACGGGTGAGGTAGCCAGAGAAAAGCTGTGGCTATCTGATGCTATTGCCCTTCGTATGATTCCGTGCCCCCTACAGAGAATGACAGACGGAGGGGACCGGGAGCCAGGGTGACTGGGCTCTCAATGGCCCAATATTTCATCACTGCGTGAAAGGCGAGGCAGGGAAGGATTCCCCGGTGACGAGCGCCGGGTGTATTCCATAACGAAGCTTAACGACGGCGGTGAGTAAGGCGGCCGAACGGCTATCCGACGGCCCTTCTCACTAGGAGGGGTAGCCGGCGTGGGTGTGCGTCTGACCTGGTCCAGTTGGTCCTCGAGGCTCTGGACCTCTTTCTTCAGACTGTCTCGGGACTCCTTCAAGTCTTGGATCTCCTTCAGCAGATCCTGGATCAGCCCCATGGCCTGGAAACACAACAGAGATAGAGGGAAAGACACCTCACGTCAGTGCTCAGATCATATCACGCAATCATTGGATTTGTGTGAGGTTTCTACAGAACACACTGCCTATACTTGGACTGTATTATTTCTTGTCATGTTAGGCAAAGGAGGGGGGGGGGGGGGGGGGGGCATATGTAGTATTAAAACACCAGCTGTGGTAAACATATGTATTTACTGGGAAGGGCATAGTAAGCACTAAAGATGATGAAAGGATACGATCGTTTTTAGTACAATATTGTCCATTATGAATTGGGGAGGAGTCGTATGCCATGGTGATTACCACTTCAACAGTGTTGGTAGCAGGTTTATAGATGCAAAAAGACACTTTGGGGATTTGTGACACCGTATAGACCAGAGCTGTATCATTGCATCATGCTTATGAACAGCCGTAGCTGTGATATATTGGCAACATAGCACACCCCCTACAGCTTTACGGTTTCGGTACTATAATGTTCCATAGTAAACCATATTACTTTTGAGAAGTTTCATTTACCAAAATTATATATATATATATATATACAGCTCTGGAAAAAAGTAAGAGACCACTGCACCTTTTTCTTTCCTTTCCAAACATTTTGAAAAGGAAAGTTTTGAGTGAGGAACTCAATTTGAACCCTTCTGTTCCTCACTCAAATCCTCCCTTTTGACTTTTTTGTAAAGGAAAGAAAAAGGTGCAGTGGTTTCTTCATTTTTTCCAGAGCTGCATAAATACATGCTTGCAGATTAGTAGAAAGATTATAAATCCCTTCATTTATGAGGGATCCCTGTCCGTGTTGTCCACTCCACTGACCTAATGGTGTCCTAGTAACGCAGGGAAAGTTACTAGGACACCAAAGACCACATGAATTAGGCCAGAAAGAATACACAATCTGTCCTATAGCAGTGGGCTTTGGTAGAATAGGCTCTGACAGGAAACGGGACCTCTGAGTCCAGATAATCCATGTTGTTCGGAGTACATAACCCCTGCTGACATGGAGTCACCTTCTTTCTTTAACACAGCTGCTTGGCTTCCTGCAGGGCAACTCAGGCCTTGTTGACAGAGTTAACAGAGTTTCTGAAAATTTGAAACAAGTTCTGGTTACCGAGCAAAGTTTGAATGAAAGACATTCCCCGGGTGGCTTTGAACGTATTGACAAGAGTTTCTGTGGATGTCGATGGGATTGTTTAACTCGTGTCAAATGTGCACAGAAACGAAGTGATGCATAGCGACCCCACAGAGCTCCACAGGCCATCTTCCGACTGGCTAAATAACTAACAGGTTGTTAATAAGTGAGCTTTAAAAGTGGAATTGATATACGACCTGGGGATGATTTTGCAAGAGTGGACCTTTTCATTGATCTTGATTGACCAAAGCAATAGGATTAGGCTACGCAGCAAGCATCATCAGAGAGCCTTCACACATGCCACAAACAGGGGGTACAAGTCAATTAGTTCCCACACCAGCAGGCTCAGGAACAGATTATTTCCATCTACTGTAACCCTGCTGAACTCGTGACCCCTCACGAACCATACCCACTGCTATCCCCGCATTTCAGTTTGTACAGATGTCCGTACACCTCCAACTTGCTCACAGTCAGAATTGTCATTTGTACTTAAATTTGCCTCATCGCACACCTATTCATTCCCACTTGCTCATACATATACTAAATACTGTTAATTTGTTTTAAAAAATTGCCCTCCCCTATTTGCCTTGATTTCTCATTTAGAAATGCCATTTTGCACTTTATTTGCCTTCTTTGCACCTCTATACATTCCACCCTTCTATTTGCTCTTCTGGTTAGATGCCAACTGCATTTTGCTGTACTGTACTCATACTGTTCAATGACAATTAAGTTTAATCTAGCTTAATTATAACATCATCTAATGTTGGTCCATGAGGAAACTCTAAGGCTATTTATCAGTTTTCAACACCCTCAAAAATATTCAGCAGTTCCTGTAGGGGAGCCCTTTTCTGAAACACAAAATAATAGATTTGTTTTTCTGTTTGATTCCTGACACTGTAAACTGACCCTCCTGAGAATGATTAGACATATGTCCATATGACATTTTGATAAGGGCCTTTACTAGCAAAAGGAGGCAAACTATGTACATCTGGTCCTGTCCCATCTGGCCAAAGTACATCCCCAATCTTATCTTCCTCAGACACAATGCCTTGCTCTTTGTCTGTTTTTCAGTAAGATGCTGTTTGGGCAGTGTCCAAACTACTTCCTGTTTCTGCCAAAACATCTGGTTCAACATCACCCACAGCTTGGTTGCCAGTGGTAACTGACAGGATCACATAAATACAAGCAGTCTGCGGTGCACGCTATGCAGAATGACCACAAAACCAGACGCAGGCAACAATAAGGAAGATTGATCACTGTGGCCTGTTATAACAGACCAGGAAACACTGAGGAATCTGCTGATAACTTTTCATGTGATTATTTATGACAACAGCACTGCCTGAGCAACAAATATATCAACCAACTGCTGGACCATCTGATTGGCAAGGAAGCTATCCAACCTACCTCCTTGTTACTCTTTAGCTAGACCCTCCTTAAGACTAGTCAGCCATTAACGGTCTCTGACAGAAATGTACAGGTCCTGAAACGCTTCCACTGTGAAAAGAACAGAACACCACTCAGGCGAAGTTCTGCTTCCCTATCCAAGACAAGCAACCAGTGAGTTCATACACCTTTATCAACTTCAACAAGTCCTCTGACAACTTCTGCCAATAAAGTGGTCAGACACTACGGCTACAAGTTCTGTACTGGCAGCAATACGCTACTATGAGGTTCGGGGCAGAACCTGGCCGATACTGCGTCCTAGTGGGGGTCACCGAGGATGCTGCAAACAGGGCCAGGTGGGGGCAGTGGATACTGTCATTGACCCACAGGCGTGTGCCCGCAGGAGACATGAATGATTCAGTGGGTTTTCAAAGAGGCACCTTGGCCTGTACCCTCTAGCTGTCCCTCATATCCCCTTTGTGCTATTCTTCCCCTGACAACCACTGACACGTTTCAGCGGGAGAAAGTCTACCTGAGAGAACGTTGTTCCAACATTGTGCTTTGCTGACAATACGGTATGTTTGAAAAGACATCCTCGTTTAGAATTGTTTTTCTAAGGTTAGAGTTTACTTTTTAATATTTTTGTTCTATGATATCTTGTTTTCCACATGCTTTGGCAATGTAGGGTCAGTGAAGACAGATGTGCACTTTCAACCTCCTTTTACTTGATTCATCGACACCAACTCTCATATCTCTATCAGGGCACATATTTGGAACTCAGCAAGGCCAGCAGGGACAGTTCTGGGCTTGCTACAATGTCAAGTCCCGCCCCGACACTCAGTCACCTGTACCATTCAGCTATTTCATTTCCATAACGAACACATGGAAAACAACCGTGGCCATTATCTCTGGGGAGTGGTCTTTCCTTTTGAAATGTGAACAACAGGCTCAGCAAGTCATTTGAGAAGACAGTGCCCATCACCTTTTGTATAGCTGATTAGGGCTCAGCACGATTGTAGGTCCGTTACTGTTTATTATTTACATGATACCCCTTAGTCGGGTCGGCCGTCACTTTGGACTCACATTTCACAGTTATGCATCAGCATCAGCATGTGACCCAACTCCACCCTGCCACCTGAAAAAGGTGGAGGACAAAACACAGAACATGACATCAAGCCACACATCAAGTGAACATGACAACCGACGGTAGCACCACCACTCAGTCTCCACAGTCTCTGATTTATCTGACCCTATTATGTCATTTTAACCCAACACCCAGAACACCACACGTTGCGCCTTCACATTCAACCCCAATGATAGACCCCTTATTCAGGTGTTTGTTTCATCTGGACTAATGTAACATCATTCTCGATGAACTTCAGGGTCAAGTGGCAATCCTAAAGATAAAAGAGGACTCCAAATATAACTCATTTTAGTATAGACATTGGTGGTCAGAGATCATTGCCTACTTCGAACTGGGTAGCATTGTTTTTTTAACCAGTAGTAGGCATTCATCTGCTGGCTTGTCTCTGAAGCTAAGCAGGGCCTGTACTGGTTGATCCCTACATGGAAGAACAGATGCTGAGGGGCGCTTCCCCTTTAGGACCAAAAGACCAGTATTTGCTGACCTTGATAATTCTAATTTATTGACCAATGAACATAATTTGGGCAAAAACCTATAGCTTAGACCAAATGGGATCTAATTTGGCACTTATAATTATGTTATACTTTAAGGAGATGTATAGATCAAAGTGTGATAATTTCACACAGGTTAGATATTTCTTTCTGACATACAGTCCCACCATCTCATTATTTGTTTAAAATACATTTTAGTATTGCAATAGCCTTTCTATTAGGGCCCAGGAGAATAGGAAAACGAATGCAATAATTTTCCTTCTCCTTTCTCCTGAGGACAGTGTGTTGGATCTCTATCTCTATCTTAATGCATGGAGACCTATTCGGAACAATCATGTGAAGGGAAACCTCCTGCAAACCATTGCCTTTGACACATTTTAAGTTCTACAGCCAGATTCATGGAATAACAGACATTCTGTTGGGGAAATGGCATATGTCTTGTTATGTATGGAACACATCTTCAAGAAATTTGGGGCACAGAGTCGCTCACCATAGAAGAGACTGTTTCTATCAAAGTTTCTACTGCATTAAGATCAAAGCAGAGAGGCCTTTCGGTTGATACCTCAACAGAAGAGGCCAACAACAGGACAGTGTGCCAGGAAAAGGGAGAGGATGGTTGAATAACTTCACACTTAAATTAAGACACTGGCATGCATTGGGACAGCAGTTGCGTTACATTAGGTCAAAATGGAGCGGGACGTCAAAACTAAATTAAAATAGTAACTAAAATGTATGAGTTCAATTAATACTCAAGCTAAACTTGATGTGGGAGGTCGAACAATACATAAAAACGAAAAGTCTACTGGAGGGCCCCATCCCAGACCTGCTGACCACGAACATAGCCATAAAGAAAGCAACAACTGAGTGACAATGGGCCTGACTTGACAACAGGACACCTCTATGTCTCGAATAGGGAAACCCGAATCCAGGCCAGCCAACCCCGACCAGATCAAGACCACCAGCCCAGGAGAACAAACTATGGTATGTTTCGATGTTCCTCGAAGGCTTGGCATTGGGACCACTATTCTTTACACTCCATGTGCTGCCTCTGGGTGATGTCATCCAAAAGCACAATGTCAATTTTCACTGTTATGCTAATGACACACAGTTGTATATTTTGATTGAAACATAGAGGCACCCCAAAATTACATACCCTGGCAGAAATGTTGGCACTGATTTGGAAAATATGACTGATCATGCAAAAAAAAACTATTATATAGAAGAACAGTGATCATATGAAGCCATTTATTATCACATCGTTGTTTGGCTCCTATTTAAATCATAATGATTATCATAATGAAATCACCAAAATGGCCCATATCGAAAGTTTACATACCCTTGAATGTTTGGGTTTGTTACAGACACCCAAGGTGACACACAGAGGTGAAAATTAAAATTGAATTTCCCACACCTGTGGCTTTTTAAAATGCAATAAGTGTCTGTATAAATAGTCAATGAGTTTGTTAGCTCTCACGTGGATGCACTGAGCAGGCTAGATACTGAGCAATAAAGAGCAGAAAAGAATGTGACCTGTGTAACAGAGTAATGGAACTTTATAAAGATGGAAAAGGATATAAAAGGATATCCAAAGCCTTGTAAATACCTGTCAGTACTGTTCAATCACTTATTAAGAAGTGGAAAATTCAGGGATCTCTTGATACCAAGCCAAGGTAGAACAAGAAAGCTTTCAGCCAAATCTGCCAGAAGAATTGTTTGGCATACAAAGACAAACAAACATGTAACCTCAGGATAAATACAGGCAGTTCTGGAAAAGGATGGTGTGGTTGTTTCATGGAGCACAATACGACCATGCTTGAACAAAAATGAGCTGCATGTGGTGGAGTTGCCAGAATGAAGCCTTTGCTGCACCAATGCCACAAACAGCCTGGTTACAATTTTCACGACAACACCTTGACATGCCTTACAGCCTCTGGCACACTGATTTGGAGTGACAAGACCAATATAAAGCTTTATGGTCACAACCATAAGCGCTATGTTTGGAAAGAGGTCAAAAACACCTATAGTGAACCGAATACTATCCCCACTGTGAAGCATGGTGGTGGCTCACTGATGTTTTGGGTGTGTGTGAGCTCTAAAAGCATTGGGAATCTTGTGAAAATGTATACCAAGATGAATGCAGCATGTTATCAGAAAATACTGGCAGACAATTTGCATTCTTCTGCATGAAAGCTGCGCATGGGAAGCTCTTGGACTTTCCAGCGCGACAGTGACCCTAAGCAAAAGGCCAAGTTGACCCTCCAGTGGTTACAGCAGAAAAAGGTGAAGGTTCTGGAGTGGTCATCACATCAAATGTGCGGTTCATGCAAGACGACCAAAGACATTGCATGACCTGGAGGCATTTTGCCAAGACAAAATGGCAGCTATACCTCCTGCAAGAATTCAAGGCCTCATAGACAATTATTACAAAATTGTTTCTGTTCATTTTTTTGTTTCCGTGTTTTGTTTTATGATTGTGCCATTCTGTTATGACCTACAGTTGAATGTGAATCTTATAAGAAATAAAAGATGTGTTTTGCCTGGTCACTCATGCTTTCTTTACAAATGGTACATACAGTATACATTCTCCAAGGGAATGCAAACTTTAAAGCACAACTCTATATCCATGGACCTAGATTTGGTTGCTTTAAAAATCTTAGTTAATATTTGCATTTTCGTCCGAAGCCCTACCATCTTCGGCTGAGGGAGGAGCACAGTATTCCTCCGCAGAGGGAAGTGCAAGAACAGAGCCGAAAATCCGTAAGCAGCAACAGAGGAAAAATCGTTTTCCCGTTTCAATACGTCGTCCAAATTGTCTGCTGCTCGAATTCGTTTTGCCAAATTACAATGTTATTTGATGAGTTCGTTTTATAATGTATTTCGAAGGTAACGTTAAGCCTATGAAAATTACAAAAACGTAGCCTAATATTCTGGGAAGCAAAACTATTTGACTGAAGTAAAGTAGCATACAATTCTGAATGATCAGCCAATCAAAGCAATTTCATACATCGGTCTCATGCACGTTAATGTTGTGTTTGCAATTACATGTTAATTATACATGTAGCTGGTTTTATTTATTATTCACATGCAATTGGCTACTTTTTAAATACGTCTATTACAAAATAATGTATATTGAATTTAAGTTCACTGTACTACATTGATACTCTCTACCCGCTAACAAAACCTGGGTATATGGTGTATACCTGCGTATACCCAACACCACACAGCTGATTGCATTCCCTAGGTTACATCATGGTGACAACTATTCCTTATACGTGCGTTCAGGAGGAACTTGTGGGGTCATCTGTAGATTTGGAAAGGAATATAAGTTTGAACCTAGGCCATGTAAAATCAGAACTGTCATGACACTACTCTGTGTTTGTCTCTGTACTTGTTTGTCATTATACTTGTTCCCGTACATACGATTACATTTGAAATAATTAACGGTTACTCTAACGACTGAAGAGTTTTTCCCTTGATAAATTGAAAACACTTAACACCTTATGACAGTGTGATATTTTATCAGATTTTGAGGAGGAGTCTCACCTTGGATACGCCATCCTCATTGGCCTGAGACTTGCGACGAAGCTGCATTAGCTGCCACATTTCGTTGACCGGTGTTGTGGTCGAAGCTGTGCGGCTCAACAAATCTATGCCTGTTGGAAGCTTTTCCAACGCGGCCAACTGACTCTCTATCTGGCGCAGTTTGTGCTCCACATGACCGTATGGACTTGAGGATTTGGTCAGAGGTATATCATGGGATTCCTGTGGTGTAGTATTCTCCTCTCTCCAGCCCGTGGTCACATTTTGGATTTTCAGGTGTCCAAGGATGGCGTGGAGAAGCGTATGCAAAGCATTGAAGTTGACCGCTCCAACCTCAGGTGTTCCGATTGACAGGTTCACCAAGTCAAACAAACTAATGTCCGCGGACATTTTTACACACTACTCTTGAGTTTCAATTGTAAGGAAAAAATATTTATTCCATTTTTTAAATGAAACATGTAGATTATTCAGACAACGCAATTATCTTTTGTAAAAATAAAACGCCAGAATGATTCATAAAGTTAAAAAAATAGGATTAGAAACCGACTGCATTAACGAAGTAACACTAGGCTATTTAACCGACAAAATACCTTCAGGTGTTGCAACATAGAGAAAAAACGTTATTTTTATTTGATTTCTATCTATGAAGTATCAGTAAATCAAAAGTACATGTTTCCTACTGTTAACTTTCGTGGATATTCAATCTCTGCGACTTCTTATTCCAACACCACTTGTAACCTTCCTTTAAGTTTACTTATAGCACTTGTTTTAAGTTTACTTATAATTTTTCACGCCTACCATAGAATCGCATTGGACGTCACAATTAAAGTAAGTACACTTCTATTTTGTGATTGGACGTACACTCCTGCCATTACGAAATGATTGCATCCCACATCGTGACTCATAGCTTCTCTGGTTGCTGAGCAACAAAGGAAAGGCAGACATCACATCTCAAATAAGACGTGGTGTTAGTTGAGAATGTATGCAAAGCATACCCCCAGGTGAATAAAAGAAACACAAAAAAAAATCGAAATAATATTTTAATAATAAAAAACCTGACACCATTGTAAACAAGATTCAAGTATAAAGTCGGGTTCATAATGCATAACAAGTTAGAATTCTCTCCCTAAACCTCCTATTAGGTATTTCCTTACATCCAAGGGCTCTGGCTCATAATCTTTTTACTTCCAGTTCCTTATTTTCCATAGAACAACTTCATTTTAAAATCATGAATCCACAAAATGACATGGTTAACTTATTTGATTATAAACATGTTTAACCACCGAGAAGGAACATAACTTATAAACCAGGTTTACATGTTAAGTGAAGGCCATTGTTTCTCATAGATGAAAATTAGCCTCATAAGCGGAGTTCAATGTGACATTTTAATAGAGCAATACAATCTTTTATAGTTTAAACATCCTGGTCTACATTTTGTGATTCACTTTAATCATCCACAAGAAACGGCAATACCTTTTGAAGATCTCTTTTGACAAAAACCATGTAAGGCTAATCATAATCTGCAATTGTGATGGAAATTACTATAAAATGCCTAACATACACAGCATTATCATTTATTTAAATAGATCTCACTTATCATTAAGCTAGCATTTTGGTTTTGTTATAATTCATCCCTTTAAGACAAATGCCATCTAACAAGACATTTAGATGCAGTGGACATACATGACACGGTTTAAAATGTGTCTGCTCAACCTGAGCTCACCAGCATTTGTGTATTCAATGGGCGCTTAATCATGTTATACATTTTCTTGAAAATAAGAACCGATAGAAAATTATTGTTCAGACTGACAGCTTTGGTGCCAATAGTGGCCTCTAGACCAAAAATAAAATAACATTTAAATAATTACTGCACACTGAAACCCACCACCTGAATGCCTATAATGAAACAACAGCGTAGCGAATGAAAATGAACGTGAAAAATACAGTCTCCTGTGCAAACGATCACTCCAAGTACAGTAAAACTAAGTATTCAAAAGGAAGTGTCTCTTGAACTTCAAAGGCCAAATAAATCTATGAAGCGGTCGATGATTCCCCAAAAACAGCACGACTAGTCTGTTCACCTGGGGCTGAGGTGGGCTGATCAAACGGTCAGATGATTGCTCACGGTTGCCAAGGTGTTAACCCAACCCTTCCCCAAACGATCCATCCGGCTGTGAATAGGTCCTCCCAATGTGGACCCCTCCCCCCGCTACTCTGTCATATGCTGTCATAGTCAGTGTCCCGTTTGTTTTTGACCACCATCCATTCAGCCACGAAGAAGGAGAGTGTCCCCAGGAATCCCACGATCACCATGATGAGCAGTTGCCAGTGCAGTAAGAGATAGTTACTGTAGAAGAAGGCCAGGGCTGCTGTGATGGACTGTGGAGTACATGACCATTGTTAGACAACAGACGCTATTGGGGAAATCAGGCCTTAAAGACAGGCAGATATAGAAATTGTATGGTTTTCTGAAATCCACAGAGTACATAGTACCTGGACAAACTTAAAGACCGCAAAGGCCGGAGCGCTGTCCTCCCGGAACATAAATCCCACAATGCTCAGCAGCTGGGTGTTAAAACAGCTGTCCCCCAGGCCCAGTAGGAAGCTGCACAACAGAGCCACCTCGATACTGAACACGAAGCGAAACACAACAGGTTAAATTCGGGCAGTGGTTGCCTCAAAGCTGAACACACGGCGCAGTCAGAAATACAGCAGGGCCAAATCAACAGCAGACAGATCAGAACAAAGCCGGTGAGTGAAAGCGAACTCAGACACGCACAACGGAGTGATTCCTTGCAAAACCCCAGACAGAGGAAAGACCTTGATGTAATAGTAATGTGTGGTCACTGGTATGTGGGCCGTTTGTGTCGGTCCAGCTTGGTACCTGGGGGTGAGGTAGGCCTTCAGATGGGTGCCCTCCTCCGGGGCAATAGGAGCATCGCTGGCGATGTTCAGGAAGATCAGGTAGAAGGCCACAAAGTGGGTGATCATCCCCAGCAGAACGACAGGGTTCCTCCCAAGCCGGTTGCCCTTGTTCATCATCCCAAACACGCCCCCTGCTGGAGAAACAGAGGCACGGCAAAGACAGAGGTTCCTGTGTTGACCAGCCTTGACTCGGCAACCACATCTGCTTTCCGAACCTCGCCTGTATCATGTGATACTGAGGAGCCGAGATATGCCTGAGAATCTACGGTGGGAACGTAAAGCTCACCTAGGATCTCTCCTATGCCAATGAAAATGCCTGAGAGCCCTATAAGACTTTTGGCATCTTCCCCGAATCGCGTCATGGCTCCTATACATGTCCCGTATACCCCGCTGAAAAAGGTCAGCTCTAGGCCTGGGGTTGGAGAGGGAACAAAGTTTAATAAATGATCATGTCTGGTTACACATTCAGGTACACTAAGTGTCAGCACATTTAGATCTGTTTATATTTATATAAGGAAGGAAGTGGGGGCGCTCTGATTTTTAAAACATCAAATGATATTCCCCACCTGTGTATGCTATGGAGATACTCAGTAGTAGCATTTCTTTAGTGACAGACAACTGCAATGCTTTCTCTGCAAGAAAAACACATCCATCAGCTGAGCTCGGGGATTTTGTATTCATTGCTGATAAGACAATCAAGTAAACAGCCACCAATGAACTCTGACTCACTGAAAGCATCCAGAGCCTGGGAACAGAGACCTGGAGTTGATCTGCAATGAAGAGAAGGAAATGAATAAACATATTTATGACCTAGAGAGACACGGAGGACGACACAATTGCTCAGATTCAACCAAGGGGGAATACACTGCAGTCTACCTTAAATAATATGGCAGGTACACAGACACACCATATGTATGGCATATCTACTAGCATAGCAACATGGGAAATCTGTATCTGTGTGACTCTGGTCAGTTAAAGGGCAGATGAGGAACTTCCTAAGGATCATTTTTTCCCCACATCCTTGGTCTGTCGGCAGACTATGAACTCACACAACAAGCGAGCCACTCTCTGTGGACTCAGCCGGGAGTGACTCAGAAGCCTCGGAGGGCGTGGCCTCAGGCTCCGGTCTCTGGATCAGGAAGAACAGGAAGCTTCCCACTAGGCTGATGACAGTGAGAGAGATGAACACCGTCTGACGATCCTTGTCTAGACACACACACACACACACACACACACACACACACACACACAGACACACAGACACACAGACACACAGACACACAGACACACAGACACACAGACACACAGACACACACACACACACACACAGACACACACACACAAACCACACACACACACTTCCTCATTATGTGCCAAGATAATTTAGGGTACGCCCACAGATCAATGTTTAATACATACATAAAGGTTCTAGTAAATTCTAGTAAAAATGAAACCAAACGTGATATTACATACATACCTGTTATGTGAGCATGACCCTGCCAAGCAAAATAAATATACATGTTCCCAAAGAATAAGCTGCAAAAGGGGAAAAGATATGCAGTACATTAGCACACATTCTGCAGTGCAGCACCGGTGCTGCAGTAGAGAGTTAAGCTGTGCAAAATAGAGCTGCACTCAATACAGTCACACTGAAAACCTGAAGTACCTGAACTGCAGCAAGGCCCAGAAAATACCACTGTTCCTGCCAATGGTGGCGTCTGTAGAGTTGATAGTAAGTAGGTTCCCTTGGGCTGTCCACAATACTAGGTAACAGATAGGACAACATTGAAAGAGAGGAGATAGAAGGTTACGTGGCGATAGGAAACCAACAAGTCTTTCTAAAAAATGAACGAGTCTTCTTACTTGCAGCCGCTATTCCAACAAACACAGAGGCTGTGTAGAAGGTCCAAGTGAAGGGGTGGATGAACATGGCAATGTATCCGCTGAAATAAATCCCATGGAATGTCAATAACTTTATGAATATGCAAATAATAACAAGCACTGAACTTAATGCACACAGAGAGAATAGGTCAAGACACATTTCATGGAAAATGTGTTGTATCATAAATACCTGTTTAAAGAAACATAAAAAAATGTCTTACCTGTATACTAGCCCGCTAAAGAACATGGACAGCTGGGGTCCTATAACAGCCACTACGGAAGGAGCGATCAGATTGGATGCAGAGAAAACGCCATAGATGATGGCCATGCTACAAAGACACAAATTTAAACAAATTACATAATGCATTTTTTAAACACTATTTTAAGCCATGCCAAGTGTGTGTGTATGTGTGTGAATAAGAAATACATATGTTTGTCTGCCAAGCCCACAAGTGCTGTTGTTAAGATGCCCATAAAGGCCAACTGCAGCAATTAAATCCCAGACAAGGCCCTTCAACACCACATTCATATTCATTTAATTTATGTAACACAGTACAGACTGATATAGTAGAGAAATTTGAGGCCTATACTGGGTGATTCAATTACCTTGGAGACAGATTTGATTAGGCCTCTCTCCTACCTTACCGAGGAAAGATTAGGATCTCCCAACAGTTCTAATCTAGATCATAAGCGGAGCCTAAACAAAGTAACAGTATTTAATTACCTTGTGTATCCACTCCCATGGAATTCAGTGCTGTTGAAATTCTTAATCACAGTTTGCTGAAAAAGCAATACATAAAAATTACATCATGCTCAAATGAAGTTTTCCAAAGTGGTGTGGCTTTAATTTTTTATTGTTTTTCAGTTCAACTATACCTCTATGTTGCCGCATGTTTGGAAAGCAGTGAACATGAACATGAAACCAAAGCCCAGAATGATGATGTTCAAGAGTGTCTTTCCCTCAGGACCCATATTGACGGCAATGCTATACTATAATATTACTAGATGAAATCGGTAATTCCAAAAACCTCTGAAGGCTACAGCTCATCTGAAAAATAACCGAATTAGAATATATTAACAAATCTGCAGAAAGGTTGGGAAATAATAACAATGCTTCGAAAATTAGCTAATGTTGTTAAAACAAACAACACATAGATACAAAATAATTCACAGTTAGACTCCTAAAAATATGGTATGACTTACAATAGTTTATTATCTACTTAAATAAACGTCTATTAAAATGTATTTTTGTTTACTTTACAAAAAACAACTTACCGAGTCGGCTACTGCTCTGTCCTCCCTGGTGTTCCTTGTTTGAGAAAGCTACATAGCTGTCAAAAGAATAGCGATATGTGTTGATACCAGATTAGCACAAATCCTAGAAAAAAAACCGCGATTACTCATACATCATGTAGTACGCTACGACACTTTCTTCCCGTGTAGTGTAGAAAATGTATTTGAATGATTTTTACAGTTAACGAAACTGTTTGTCATGTGAGATAATCAGCTGACATCATGCACATGCTGCAGAGCCTACTGGGAAACAGAGTTTATTTGCTTAGAATGATATCACGAACTTTTCCGGATCAAAATAAAACTAACAATTAAATTGAACGTTTTTTTTTCGTGTGTGTGGGCAAACATTTTTTAATTTAATATACGATTTTTAGGTGTTGTGAAAGGCTATTTAAAAAGTGCAATAAGAAAATATATATTGGTTCCTTTCCAAATAAAGTCACTGCGTTCCTTCTATAATCTCATTTGAGCAAGGAGGAGCTAGGGGAAACAACTTGTACCAACAAACGGTTGGTGCGGAGAAAATCGTCGTATAGGTTTAGAGTTATATATTGTATTTTTTTCAAGAAAACTCGACATATTGCAGTCGATTTGTTTTAGTACGATTATTTTTTATCAAAATTGTTAAGCGGCGATCGCGTTTTCCCTATCATTTTCTAAATCACGGTACGTGTTTGTTAGCTGGACTAGCCTAGCCATCTGCACGATGAGTTACGGTAGGCCTCCGCCCGATGTTGAGGGCATGACTTCTCTTAAAGTGGATAATCTGACTTACCGAACCTCCCCAGAGACCCTGCGCCGTGTTTTCGAAAAGTATGGTAGGGTTGGAGATGTTTATATCCCCCGAGATCGTTATACTAAAGAGAGCCGAGGGTTCGCCTTTGTGCGATTCCACGACAAGCGGGACGCAGAGGATGCAATGGACGCGATGGACGGTGCGGTGCTGGACGGGCGGGAACTGCGAGTTCAGATGGCCCGCTACGGACGTCCCCCGGATTCTCACCATGGAGGTGGTAGCGACCGCGGGGATCGTGGTGACCGTCGACGTGGAGGTGCTCCCCGGAGGTACGGGGCTGATAGCCGACGAAGTAGGAGGTAAGAGCAGAGCACATGGTTAAGTCGTTGCTCTAGCTCTCCTTCGATTAGTTCGTTTTAATTACGTATTATGGTAACGTTTCCATTTATGCTGCACTAACTCGCTACGGTTAGTTAGCTAAAATGCATTATTGTGTTGGTATGCTGTATTGCCTTATCCATACATTATGTAACGCAAAGCAGCCACCATTACACGCGTGTTTCGTCGGCCTCATACGCTCCGCCCCCCGCAACTCAAACCGGTTTCGGCTTTGCGGATTATTTTCTCAACCGCTGAATATGTGGTACATTTATTTGAAAATATAAAATGTATGTATAATAGAGTGAACTAACTTCCTCCCTAATGAAAAGTTAGTAGTTATGGAAGGCATTTCAACATACACGTGTATGGAAAGACCGATGGACCATTTGATCTCCCTGTCCATAACCTGCCCCTTTGAACCATTAGTATAAATACGTTTGTAAATTAGCGTGGTTGGTAATAACTCTGCACAGTTAATTTACTGATACTTTTCCCTCAGTCCAAGGCGTCGCAGACGGAGCAGGTCCCGGAGCAGGAGCCGATCAAGGTCCCGCAGCCGCTCCCGCTACAGCCGATCAAGGTCCCGTTCCTACTCCCGCTCCAAGTCCCGCACACCTCAAAGAGACAAGGCCAAGTCCCCGTCCAGGTCCCGCTCCAGATCCAAGTCTCCAAAGTCCAAATCCAAGTCCAAGTCAAAGTCCCGCTCCAGGAGCCACACCCCTGCAGACCGAGGATCCCGCTCAAGGTCCAGGTCCAAGAGCCAGCCCAAATCACCTGGAGAGAATGGAGCTGAAACCCCGTAGATGACTGACGCAATGGTAGGCATTGGGCAGGGAGTGTGGGAAATACAGAAACCTCAATGGATTGTTTGGGATGTTACTTAAGGATACTATTTGAGTTGGATTGGCACTTTCAATGGTTATGGGGGGGCTTGTAAACCCAAGCTTTAATAAAAAATACACCTCAAATGGTTATAATGCAACACTGGGCATGGCATAGAGGATGGCAACATGTTCTTGTTTGATTTTTTACTCCCATGTCATGAGTGATTTTTGTGAGTATTTATTCATCTATTTACTGTGTCCTGCCCAGTGTTCAGATTTCATTAGTTTAGAGGTCTGTGTGGTATTTGCGAATACATTTTGAACGAAACGTGTTCATAAAAAAATCTGGAATTCTCTCCTCCAAGCTGCGGAATCCTGTTTGCAAAAGAGGAGTTTGAGGCAGTATGAGCAGTTAGTGAGCTGGGTGTGTGAGCTGTCCGGGCACCTGCTGCTGTTGGGGGTTGCTATGGAGCAGGCCGGTTGCAGTCAGTGTTGGGGTGGCGTTGAGGTACGTCTGCAGGACAATGGACAGAGGCCTTGCATTGTCCTCCAGGTCATGCGCTCAGCCTTTTGGGGCAAATACTTCCATTTCGGAGGGAAACGTGGTTTGTCTGACTACTTGCTCATGACAAATCTTATTGTGAAGCCTGGGTGTTCCTGGGTTCCATTTGAACCAACTATTTTCAACCATCAGAAGTTGGTTTGCATAGTTTCAATTAGCTCACTAACATAAAGACTATTGTCCTAATAGTATGGGGTCAAATGTGCTGTACATCGAGTTGGCTTTACATTGCCAGCTGGGTACTATACATATGGCCTGGAGGTGTCTCCATCTGAAGGGAGGGTTTCAAATTCACTACTAGAGGTTTAAAACAAACTGAAGGTGCATTTTGTTGTCCAACATCTGTTTCTAACATCTTGTCCTTTCAAAACATTTCAGATGAAACTCCAATGGGGACGTCACGTTGAAGTTACTTCAGACTGAGGACCCTGTCCATAAAATGATTTCTGGTGTAAAAGGTTATTATAGTATCTTGATCTGAAGGCTTTGTCTTTTTTTTTTTATTTGCCTAGAATAGCCGTGTCTTTACGCAATGTAAAAAAAAGTACCTGATGGGCTTTTGAGGTAATGGGATGAAACAAAATGCTATTAAATGTACAGCATTGGAATTTTCAGTCTCTAAAACTGTCATGGTGAACATTTGATGACATTGTTTTTACCACTCTTATTTTGGTTTTCATGTGGCGAACATGTTCAGGAAGTTAATAGGGATGGTGAAAGTCCATTGAAGAAGTTTAATGTGAGGCTCCAAACTCAAGGCAGGCGTGCGAAAGCTTTTAGAATGAAAAGAACCCCGCAATGATTTACTTGCAAGTGAACGTTGCTATGTTAGGTTGGCCTTTCTATTTCATTGTGATTCTAATCTTCTCTCTTGTATTTTTTGTGCACTAGGCGCAGTTGTGTAGCAGTTGCGTATTGCTGGTTAGCTGTTAAGGTGGCGTGTTGCAGTGCTTGGCTGTTTCCAGTGTTCTCCAGAATACACCTGTGCCTACCATGCTGTGGTGGCCAACCTAAGTGGCTGCTACAAATACACCATCGGTAGAATGCTTATCTTCCAACACTTTTTAAAAATGTTCTCCCAATTTTTGGTGCACTAATGGTGCTGTTTTTGTTTGTTCTGTCAAACAGAACAAATGCATTCTGTCTTGCCCTTTTGTGCATTCCTCTTCCTGCCCTTGCAAGAGTCTTTTCAGTCAAATGTGAGTGCTAATAAAGATTTGGTGTTTTCTCTAACTTTCGGGTCCAATTTATTCATCAGTCACCAAGTTAAACGCAGCATACACTTTAGTGTTTCATATGCATTTTATTTAATGTTTTGTCTGCTTGGAATTTCAAATTCCTTGTTGGCAGTAATTGAAGTCTAAAACTGATTACAATCCATTCACTTTAGATTCTGATCTTTCCTTGCATGTAATAATCATCATTTGTACAGAGTGGCTTCCAGGGAGTGTTAATCCAGCTAGTAGGTCTTTGCTGTTGAATTTCTCCAGTGGAATGTTGTTGCAGTTTAAGTTCCATTTATGCAGCAATGCCTCAATGGACCAATCAGCACTGAAATTAGAAGAAAAGGTTTACATCCATTGGTTTGTTTTGATGACCGATTGGTTCTAAAAAGCATACCTTCTCTCTTGGTAGGTTGTCCACATTTGGGCTTCAGGGTTTTTCCTCAAAAGGTAGGATATTGTTACAAGAACACTTTCAAAATCTGGAAGATAAAATTTCATGTGAGTTTCAGATGGGAACAAAAACCTTGCTTCCCAAGTGGAACTTTGATCTCACCTTCAGGCTCATAAAAAACATCAGATCCCAAGATAACATCCAATGAAGGAAGAAGCAGAAGCTCTGGAGACACTTCTCCCCATGTAATCCCAACTACCTCTACATTGGGCAGATTATTTACTTCACAAGTGCGCCTACAGTTGTCTAAGCAGAGTGGAAGTTCTGCATTGTCAGACAAGGTCACCTGTGCCCCACACTTAGCTGCCACCACGCCAGGTAAACTGACTCCAGCTCCAAGCTGTGAAAAAAAGGCAGTCTAAATACGGTTTAGAAGCAACACTGTGTACAATAAGTGTTAACTAAACTTCGAGTAGACCATAGATGGGTTCACTGGAGTGTATTTTGGAGTTGGTCATTACGTTACCTCCAGCACTGTTTTGTGCAGCAGCTCTTCTCTATGCGTCCACGCATACTGTGCTAGCACTACTGCACAAGGCCAGACATACATTCCATATTGTGGATCAAGGACCTGCGGAGGACAGATTGTTTGGCTAAGTAACCAAAATGTTGCCAATGTATGGCTAAATATAATGCATTTTGTGTGTCGCCACAAGGATCTTAGTTTGAAGGTGAATTACTACAATGTGCCCATTCGTAGGCATGTACAAAATAGCAACTATTCTGAATGGCAAGTATTAAATGTACGCCAAAAACCTCTGGAATGGAAACGTTCAGCGATTGCCTTGTGTTGTCCTTGTATTCTTCAAACGTAAATAGCTTCTGCACTATATTTGGCATGTCACTTGGTATGTTTTCCATTTTACTATCCCATGTGTGAGTCGGGTTTGTTAAATTCACATGTATAATAATAAAAATAAAACTCACAAAAACACGCAAGCTAACGTGTTTATCTAAATGGAACCCATTACTCTGGCGGGAAGACGTATGTTAAACTATATCCAATGAGTTTTCTCGGATGTACAAGTCTTCTGAACGTAGCAAATGAGCTTCATACGGTTTCTCGAAGGGCGGGTTTTAAATAGAAAAATCTTCCGAGTTTGGTTGTAAGAGCACAAGGTGTCATAGAGTAGGATAGAGGGCGCATTTCTAACCTACATTTCTCCATTGAGGCTTTCCGCCATTTTAATGTAGTGGACAAATCGGAACCAAACAGTGAGTGTAGAGAATGGATTTAAAATTGTTTCTCTCAAAAGTAATCCATAATTCCGCGTGTAGGTAATCATGTCAACCTTTTCCAGCACAAATCATGTAATCGAGTCTAGCGGGTGTGTCACGGAGAGCTCAACACGCAGAGCATCAAATTAAGTTACTAAAAGTTAAGAGTTTCTTGACATTGGCGTTTCAAACGTGTCCGTTTTCCACGGTTATTTAGTAATCTACGACAATGGAACGAACGCTTTTAATACTATGGATGAAAGCTTTTTAATACTAAGGCTTCTATCATACTCTATGAGTAGCATGCTTGCTGCTTCGCTTATTTCCTACGACCAGCTTCCTGCCAGGTCGTCCTCATTATTAAAAGTGTGCGTAGAACGACATATTCATTTTATTGCAACGTATCATGTTTCGGTAAAATTCTTAAGCAATTGCTACGGTTTAAGTTCAGTTCCAGTGTTACTTGCCGCTACGCTGAATAGCTAACTCCAGGGCAACTAATGTTAGTGTCACTCAATAACTTATGTAGCAAGTGAGCTCCTAGCTAATGTGTTTGCTTACACACACCAGTCCAGCTAACTAGCTAGTTATATTGGATAACGCAAGACAACTCCTTACGTATAATTTGGAGGAATGAACCATAAGAGTAAGAAGAGGATCAAAGAGGCGAAGCGGAGCGCCAGACCTGAGCTGAAGGACTCTTTAGATTGGACAAAACATAACTATTGCGAGACTTTTGATCTGTCACACCGAACAGTGAAGGTAAACAGTCGGCTAGCGAGCGCGCTAGCCATGCTAGCTCTCAACACGTCGTTTCACATTACAAAACCAGTGCGGATGGTCACGTAGGCTGTTTTCAACACATCGCCCGTTACACTTGTCAGATCTCTCAGTCCGCACATTGAAACATTGTTATCCCAGTGTATTCAAAATACTCGTCTATGGTGTTAAATGGTAGATTCTTTGTGAACTCATGAAAATTGCTACTTTTGTATTAACGCTTGCGTTTATATATATTATCAGTTACCACCAACAGGTACCTGGCCCATTGAAGTTAACGGCCTACGGTTTCTCAGACCCATGTGCACAAACCCAACACATCTAGCATTATTCCCATCTCAATCCGATCTTTTACTGTCATCAGAACATTTTAATGACAGGTCTATGGGAATTATTGGCAATAAAGAATGAAGCCTGTTTGTAGGCTTTTCTTTGGTTCCATGTGGGTCACTGGGTGATTGCAAATTGGATCCCGGGGAGATTTCATATTGTCACAAGTGTTATGAAAGGCTGCAGTGGGTGGTTAAGAATAACTTTGAGACTCAAAAGGTAGGGAGATATAGCTCAACTAATAAAAAAGTGTAATTCTTTCTCTTTTGGTCAGCTTATTTCTAAAAGGGAATTTTTCAGACACTGTCATTCCAAGATCGGACAGTCAGTCTTCTGTAGGTCAGCTCCCTATTTTTCCTTTGGATTCTATTAGGTTTTTATTGGCAACTGTATCTGGTAGCCAAAAAATATTGTGTACTACCCAAATAAAAATGTATCTTTCACTGGGATGTAGTTTTGTAAAAACAGCTTATCTTGAATCACCAAGACCTATTCTGTGTGAAACAATGACTGTTAGTGCTAAACAAGTCACAAATCCCCTTTTCTTGCTTGAATTCAGTGCATTGTAATTGGGAGAATGACTTTAGAAAATATTTGAAGTGGCCGTGTATTCAAAAAGGTCCTCAGCCCTCTGCCACCAGCCACCATCCTATTTTCGTTTGCCTACCTTATATCACTCATCCTACCATACGTCTGCTGTACGTGTCTCACAGGACAATGTCGAGCGTGTGGACACTGTGCGTCTCAGCGCCGAAGAGTTCATCCAACGCTTTGAGAGGCCCTACAAGCCAGTGGTATTGCTCAATTGTCAGGACACCTGGCCCGCGCGTGAGAAGTGGACCACGGAGCGGCTCAAGAGGAAGTACCGCAACCAGAAGTTTAAGTGTGGCGAGGACAATGACGGCTACTCTGTGAAGATGAAGATGAAGTACTACGCGGAGTACCTGGAGTCCACGCGGGACGACAGTCCGCTCTACATCTTCGACAGCAGCTACGGTGAGCACGCCAAGCGCCGTAAACTGCTGGAGGACTACCATGTGCCCGTCTACTTCAGGGATGACCTCTTTCAGTTCGCTGGGGAGAAACGCAGGCCCCCCTACAGGTAAGACAAAAGAATAAAGGGCCATCCTTTAAGTAATGGTTGGTATTGTGATGTAGCTGACACCTAGTTGTTAATGTGGGGTGTAGTAGAACTGAGTTGAGTAACACACGTCCTCTGTGCTTTCCGTCCTCTCAGATGGTTTGTAATGGGTCCTGCCCGCTCTGGCACTGGCATTCACATCGACCCGCTGGGCACAAGCGCCTGGAATGCCCTGGTGCAGGGCCACAAGCGCTGGTGCCTGTTCCCCACCCACACGCCCCGGGAGCTGATCAAGGTGACCCGAGATGACGGCGGCAACCAGCAGGATGAGGCCATCACCTGGTTCAGTGTTGTGTACCCGCGCACCCAGCAGCCGACCTGGCCCGCCGAGTTCAGGCCCCTGGAGATTCTGCAGGGACCGGGGGAAACAGTCTTTGTCCCTGGTCAGTGGGCCCCTGCCACATTGTGGGCATGTAGTTTTAAGTTCAACGTCTATACTGATTATTGAGAAACCAAAGAAAGCAGACACCGATGGATGATTAAAACGATTGTGTATGTATATTTTCAATGATAACAATTTCATCAATGTTGAAAGAACAATGAACACTTTTTTTAATGTAAAGTCTTTACATATAATAGAAACATAAAACCAATTTAGTCTCGAAGGAATATGTTCAAATGGCTTCAAGCTCAAGTAAAATTTACAATTTTGCCGCATGCATTCATGCCAAAAACGTTTAGTCAGAGCTACTACATTTCACAGCGAATAAGGTGCGCTTCTTGATAGTTGATCAATTAATGGCAAATCGGTTTTGGTGCCGAAAGGCAGGAGGGCAGTGCCCACATATCCGGTCAAATTACCAGGTACTTGCTTGGTTTTTGTGGTTTTGCATGAGTAGGCATTACTTTACATTCCACAGTAAAGGCATTTTAGAAATAAAAAACGCATCTTTGCCGTAACAATGCCTGACTATATCTTTAGTCATTTCAATGTTTCATAGTTTGGGTTGCTACTGTCTAAAAATGTTTAACTTAATTACACTTAACCAATAACAATCCAAACAAGATATCTAACATCTAGTACACACTGCTTGGTAATTCCATGATTATTATTAATGTATATTCTTAATGCCACCAAAAGTGTCATCCTAATCTCAGGAGTGTATAGGCTTGAAGTCCAAAACAGTGCACTGCCACACAAGTATTGCAATACGCTCTGCTGGCAAAGGCATTGAAGCGCTGCTACATTTAAGAGCCAGCTACCTAGTTGTTCCCCACCTTACAGTTTATACTTTTAGTTCAATCAAATCATAGACATCAATATCATAACGTAAATTCAAAGAAAAGCTTACAACTGTACACATCAAATCAGCCTCAATGGTTGTACTTGCTTTCAAATTGTATTGTTCCTGCACCTCATCATTACCATGACCACGATGTAGCTGACCGCCCCACGCACGCACACACTAAGGCATTCAACAGGGGTGTGGAATCTCAAGTTTATCAATGAAAACTTAAATGTGAGGCTTTGTTTATTATGGAAAAATGTAATTCTGACTGACAGAAAATAACTGTGGTCACTAAAATGATCAAATTCAGAAACTATCATTTTGGAAACAGAAGGGAAACAAAACGATACAAAAATGATCAGCTGATCATTCAACCTCTAGTTTGTATGCCACTTATATATTTTATGTATTCATATTATTTTACCACGACAGTCTCCCATTTCTAACACAGAGTGAAAAGACAACAAACCAAGGCAGGCAACAACAGTGTATTATGGTTGGATGCGGTTTATCAAAAATAGCACCGGTCTTATCATATATGCAATTACTGTTGACCTCAAGTTTGTTGATATGGGCCACATCTTGTTAAATCCTTTCTGTGCATTTTCTGGATTTGCTTTCCATGAATATCATCATAGTATGTGACTGCTGTACTCTAAACACTGAGCTGGTTGGTGATGGTCATTGTTGTGTGATCCATCTAGTCCATGGGCCAGAGGGACAGTTTCTGTAGGTCCACTTTGGGGTGCAAGTCTGGGGTACTGACCCGCTTGATGCCCTGCCCGTCCTGGGAGTCTGACTGGAAAAGGGAATGAAACTCCACTCCATTTGTAAATGGTCCAGAGCTTGGACTTTTTCTGTAAAACTTTTGAAGACCACGGGTGTATGCCAAACTATTTTTATTGCAGAACATTTTGTCAAACAGTTGATATTGGACACATGAAGGTAGGTCCCTCCCAGTTTGGTCAAACCGAATGAAAACAGTAGGGACCTTTCTCAATGTATATACTGTTTTAAACAAACGTTTTGCTAATGAAATGTGTTCTTTGGTGGATTTTATTCCTTCAGTTGTTTTGCGCCCTCTGTGTGTCGTTGAGCTTAGTCGTAGTTATCTCTGTTTCTTGTTCTCTAGGTGGCTGGTGGCATGTTGTTCTCAACTTGGACACCACCATTGCTATCACTCAGAACTTTGCAAGCACCACCAACTTCCCCATCGTGTGGCATAAAACAGTGCGTGGCCGGCCCAAACTATCCAGGAAGTGGTATCGGTAAGCACTCCCAACAGAGCCCTAGGCTCCACAGATTTTTTTGTGCTTTTGTTTGCATCTGATTTCATTAGTCAAAGGGTTGAGGATTTGTTCACTAGCGGAATGTGTGTCAGTATAGGGTTAAAAAGCCATTTGAGACGCTTGGGTTTTGGGAAACTCTGACATATTCTAATTTAACAGTGTGAAACCTACACAGGGATAATGTACTATAACTTATGCAGGTGGGTCCATTAACGTTTAGTAGACGAGAGTCAATTTCTTTACATGAATGGTCTGTGTTCCAGGATCCTGAAGCAGGAGAAGCCCGACATGGCGGCCCTGGCAGACAAGGTGGACCTCCAGGAGTCCACTGGCATCGCCTCGGACAGCTCCAGTGACTCCTCCTCCTCCTCCAGCTCCTCTGACTCTGATTCCGAGGTACACCCTGTAACACTGAAGCACACGCGTTGTGCTGTTTACATCACAGACGCTGTTTTCCAGTGGAACATACAGGAGTACATCTGATTTGTGTGCTCTGTATTGTAGCTCCCTCGGGGAGGCAACTCTGAGCTCCTTAACGTGGGGGGCAGCATGCTACGTTAATATGCACCGGGGGGCTGCATGTGGCCCCCCCCCACACACATTCTGACACAGCCCAATGTTTTCAGCCACGTTACCTACTTTAAAACACCCCTCGCTGGGCCGATCCCCATTAAAACTGTATGTTGGATCCGTAATGCCCAGAAGTGGCTTCGGAAAGTGTTCACACCCAACTGTATGAGAGATTCCATTCTTCAACATGCACACATACTGTATAATGTTCAAGGCAGGACATAAACATGTGCTTTACATTTCAAGTGAATATAGATACTTCTAAGCTGATGGGCTTTCTGAAGCTGAGGAAACTGTTGATTAATATCTACTGTCATTTGCCCAATGTCCCCTTCAGTCATCTCCAGTTCCTTTACGTATCACAGCGGTGGCGGGAGAGGGTTGGCTGTTCTCCTTGGGTAATAGTTTGTAGATTCTGTCGTCACCTAGATGGATTCCATTTTGTCGTCTGCTGACTTGGGTGTTCAAATATGGTTGAGCAAGAACACCTCTTTCACCAACTGTGTGTGCGTATATAGCATGTACAAATGCTAAGAGGTGTTTACCACACCATCTGTTATGTAGTGGATGTTAAGCGTGTTAGCCGGAGTGATGCGAACAAGGTGAATCTCCTCTCCTTCCTCCCTTGCAGGCCGAGTCAGGCTCGGAGGGGGATGCCATGTCCCACCGACGGAAGAAGAGGAGGACGTGTGGCGCGACGTCCAACGGAGACAGCAGAACTCAAGACGACTGTGTCAGCAAAGAGCGCAGCTCCTCCCGGTGACCCCCCCCCCTGCTCCCCCAACCTCTTCAGAAGGCCACGCCCATGGGGACTCTCACGCAGAGCCGCCATTTTTATTTCATGTCATTGTTTGTCTTTAGAGGAGACCCGGCGGCCCTCTGCCTGTCGGTCAGATAAGAGGGCTGCCTCGGAGACGGTTTAACCCCGGGCCTTGATTCGAGATCTCCCCTGAGGCGTGGACCTGCTGGAGGTCAATGTGCCACCACTCAGCTTCTAGTCAAAGTCTACCTATTATCGCTGTTGCTTGTGGAGGGTGTGAAGAGCAGTACTTTGGAGCTACATGGGGGTGTTGAGTGTTGACTTGGGGAGAGCTTGGGGCCATCGTTCACCTTTACACCAGGTACTGAGTCCAGGAGCCCATCGGGCCGATTTGTCAACTGCAGTGCCATGGTTTTATGATGCTCAGTTGCGAAACATTTTTTTTTACTGACAGTGAGATTTACAATTGGATGGATAGATGTTTTGGATTGACTTTGCAGTAAAGTGGATGCCAGTTGACTTTTACTACAGATTGGAAATATTAGACATATGTGAAAGGAATAATTAGGTCTTAGTCCAAATTAGCCAGTGATGATTTTCTCTTCTGGTTCGGTATATAACTTTTCTGCTTCCGTCCTCTGGGCTTCTTTAACTACCAGCAGTGAAACTTGTATCCGTATGTTGCCATATAAACCACAGATTACAGTTTATTAAAAATCTAGCAAATCACCAATACATAGTGAAGACTGTTTACCCGATCTAAAATGCCACAAAGGTGTTCAACACTGACCTTCGTCCTTTATAAAATGAATGTCACTTCTGGTTCAGATCAGTAATGCATAACTAGTGAAGCTGATCTATCAAGCCCATCTCATCCAGCAACAACTACAAAGGACAAGTGTTCCCCTGACTGATTTAACTGGTTTAGCTGAACATTTAGAAGCTAAACCTTGTGGGAGGAAATTGCTGCTACCACTGCACTAATGTAGCTCATATGAACCACTCCAGGTGTGCCACATGAATGTCTGGCTAACCGTTTACTCACATCGCCTGGTTATAAATCGCTCTTACTGTAATGTTTCTCTTAAACTATAAATGGTTTTCCTCCATATTTTCGGCACACTAAATGAGACACAATGGAGACGTCGATAGTTATGCCTCTCGTTTGAATGGGTGCCATTTTGCTGTTATAGTACTGTATTTGAAACCCCATTAGTTACAGCCAAAGCCAGCAGCTAATTTTCCTGGGGTCCACACACACAACGTCCTGAAATACTGCAACAAACTGGTCTGGTAGAAAGCTGCAATAAACAGAATGTTAAGATTAAATCAAACAAATTGAATTTCACACAGCTACAACATAACCTAGGGTCTGGTTTCCGAGAAAAATGCTTTTGCCTGGTCTAAAAGCACTTTGAATAGTCTCTCTCACATATGCCTTTGAGTCCAGGAAAACGAGCCCTAGGTCTTTGGTCTTGTCTCTCGCAGAACCACCGTATATATTCTGATCTCAAACAGTAGGGGGCACTAATGCCTGAATTGTCACCAACATGGCACTTATGCTTGTCTTCTATACAAATTCTGGCTGGCACTAGGAGAACTATGTTTTGTAGGCCTTGAAAATGCATGTCTTACTCTTATTTCCCTGTTCAGTGCAACTAGGGTTTATGGAACCGATACATTGACCAATACATTTTATTTGAGTGTGTATTAAGATCTCCAGGAAAGACTAAATCCAAGTGGCTTCTAGGTTCTGTGGCATTTTGCTCTATAATTCAACGGCTTTATTCTGTCGGTGTGAAATCAAGCAAAAGCAACCGCTACCGTTTAGCAAATGTGATGTGAATGCAGATTCTGCTTGTATAACTTTCTTCTGTGGTGTTAACATGGAGTCAAGTGAAAACAACAGTTTCTTGTGTTTTAAAATGGTGACCTTGTCATCGGAAATGATTAAACGCATTGTATGTGCCGAAGGCATTTTCATTCGTCTTTCGACAAAGTGCCTATAAGCACCAATTAATACTGTCACAGGCCTGAAAGTCTGTTTTTGTGACTGCCGCGCTTCAGATAAAAGGTTATGTTGTTGCTTGAGGTCAATGCATCTGATGTAAGCACTGTGTTTAACCAATCGCATGCTGACCTCATGTCATCATTTAGCCCTGTGACCGTCTCTGGGTGATGTCAGTCACATAGTGCCTTGGAAACGCAGGGGGAAAGATCTGAACCAGTAGCCTACAAGATTACATCTCAGTGATCTAATGTGGTTTCCTATGGTCATCTTCCCTTCAACTGATCAGATCTCAAACTACAGGACTACTGAGGTATGGAACCCTTTACTGGAGATTCCACATTTCACGTATCCTGTCTGTTAAGATTTGTGCCGGTGATGGAGAAAGGAGATGAAGAGACGAGGCCATTTTAAAATATTCTGATGCGCACGTTGACATTAACCTGATGAAAGTTGATACATGAATATTGTTGGTCAATAAATTGTTTCTTATGTATCGTCATGTTTGTATGTTTCATTCTACATTTTTGTAATTTCATCTTAATTGATCAGATAGTCGCGACAGATAATTAATACCGTTCAACTATTCATAAAGTTAGCCTTGGCCTACACTAGACTCAATCCTTTCTCTAGTCAAATACCTAACTGCCACGATATAGCTTATCAGTAGAGTTGCAGTTGTTTGTTATTTGTTTCGAGTTTCAAATATGACAATTTAAGACATGATTATGCATGTTTTCTTTTGACATGACAGTTTAAGGTGGGTGAAGAAAGTTTGAAAACGTTCTGTGGTGGGATACACAAGTGACCTTGACAAATGTTGTCTGTAGAGATATGGACTCAAGCCCACTAACAAATGTGCATTTCCTCAACCACTTGGTTACTTATAGGTTTCAGGTTCACACAGAGAATTTAGGATACATTATAAACCGGGGGCTTCAAATCCTGAAGGCTGTTTCTGGAGTGCCTGGACAGCACTTATACCACAGTCCGGCAGATGCCTTATTGCTCTTAGAAACTGGTTCTAAATGGAATTTGAACAATAGGAAGTGATGTCATACCATGGTATACGGTTACTAATAAACTGGGTGGTCTGAATGCGGATTGGCTGACAGATGTGGTATATACATCCACCTTCATCATAATCCTGAATCTCTGAGACCAGCTACCCAGACAGTTGATAAAACTGGGTTTGTGCATTAAATCTTTCTGTTTGGGCTGTCCGAAATCATCTTGGTGAAACCTTGTTCTCATGAGGATCTTGACCTGAATACTGTTTGGCACTTGCTCATTGGAAATGTGTGTTCACAGCTGAACCCCAGTTTTAACTGTGTCAGTAACTTGGGTACTATGTTGTTGCAAAATATCGAAGTGTTTCAGCCATCAAGGATAGTAACAGAATATCCTGGCCTGTCATACGTGTACATTTAGCTATTGCAATTAAGCCACTCTTATTTCTCCTTTTAACAAATTAGAGTCCAAACTTGCCAATAGAGATGTCCAAATTGGCCAATATTAACAGATTTTTTGTTACTCTTCCTGTGTATAATTTTGTTAATTTTCTATAATATATTTGATGAGGTTTTCAATTTTTTTGAAGTAGTATTTTGGGAAGACAATGTAATTGTGTTCAGGAAAGCACATTTTAACATATCCTACACAAACAGTATTTTATTTTCAATGGCTTAGGATAGATGACAAGGGCAGTGCCTCTTTAAGGTAGGCAGCCTTGTCATTATGGGCAGGTCTTCGGGATATGACGATCCTTTCAGAAGCCTACGCTTAAACTGCGAGGCGCAGGTTTAGCTGGTTGTGTTCTGTGGGAGCGCGCAGAGGAGATGGTCTAGAGTGAGCCTCGGACTACAATCTAAACAACTGACAGATACAAAAAACGACATTTTACATTTACACATATAAGACAATAACATCGGCAGAAAACATTTATCACGCGAACCTTAAATAATTGTACGGCCATGGAGTTCGACGCGTGCGTCATTATCCCTTCACTCTTCATCACCATTCTTGCTATTGTATTGGCAGCCAAATTTATCCCCAAAAATCAGCCAGAGGAAAAGAAGAAAAAGTCAGAAGTAGGCCATGGAGACGATATTCCTCCCTCAAGGGAGTTTGTATCAGCAATACCTGTAGTGGACCTACCTAAAGCAGAGCCAAATTTGGAGGTACCACCATTAGTAATGCCCGAAGTTATCCCAAAACTACCCGTTGCTCCAGATATTGAAGATATCAACGTTTTAGAAGAAGAGACATTACGAGAGGACTATGTTTTTCCCAAGCAAGACTTTATCCCCACGGTTCAGGTAAGATGTTATTTTTAACTTCATTTAAGTGTTCTCAATAGAACATGTGGTTTAAAGTGGCGCTTTGGCAACTCCAGACAGTGAACGTTTTCTCGCTTTCTGCATGGCCAGAAAACGTTTGAGTTTATTATTATTAAACATTTCTAAATCATTATAGTTATCAATTCATTTTTTGCGCATAATATCAGAACTGTTTAGGCATGCTATAACTAGCGCCGATAAGTAATACGAATTCCACCAACTATCTCCTGATAATTTAACATTATTGCGTTGTGTTTATTATACAGCATTGTTTTAAGCTGGATTTAAAACAAACACTATTTGTTTTTGTCACAGAAAGGAAAATTGCAAAAATATTTACTAAAATATTGCCTGAATGTCCACTATAAGCACAGCAGCAGTATGCTATTACACTACTTCTATACTAGCAGTCTTGTTCAGCCTACCTGTGAATTCGGGTAGGACTGAATGTACCTTGTCTCCACAGCGCAGTCAGCCCCCCGCCCCCATATTCTATTCTGTAATGCACTGCAAAAAATGTAAGGGAATCTGCACACTTTGATTGCCGGTTGTTTCGGGGCAGGTGATGTTGGGCTAACTGATTACTGTATCATCGGAGGCGGGGCTCCATGGAAACTTTGAATGTCGAGGTGTTTATTTGCTCCCATTGGAATAGTATTTAGCTGGTATTCTGTCGAGATGGACGCCTGATTTTGAGAGGGCGAGCCGCTGGATTTCATCATACACTTTACATACACGGGCCTGCCATTGAAACCCAAATCTGCATTCATGCCCACCACCTGTAACTTACTTACGGACAGCCATGTCCCACTGTGTCAGTGGGAGGGCCAACCCGGTGGTGGGGTGTGTACGTACAGTACCCCCTGCTGGGCATTAATGTGCTTTTAGTATACCTTTAAGTGCGCTTGCTCCGGTCCCTGGAGCTGAAACAGAGACTCCCTTGTTCCATTCAGCCGCATCTGTCATGAGAAATATACATTTGGGTGGCAGACGTACATGTGATCATGCCGTCGAAGTGGATTGGTGCTACGTGTGGGGGCACCAGTAACATGCTGCATCACTTATTAG
Organism: Esox niger; assembly: GCA_016801105.1. Taxonomy (NCBI): domain Eukaryota; kingdom Metazoa; phylum Chordata; class Actinopteri; order Esociformes; family Esocidae; genus Esox; species Esox niger. The sequence goes on along the minus strand of JACXGJ010002139.1, from coordinate 33,701 downwards.
CATTCACATCAATAATATGAGTGCGAACACGCACTGTTGAATAGTTCGAGGATTGTCATGTTATAAAACCCCTGCACAGCTGTGAGGCTTCCAACGGGCTCGGCAGTGTTTGGGGCTCTTTATCTGTGCTGCTTGCCGTAGTGATTGCGTTCCCTAACAAGTACCCAGACCCTCTCCATCCCTCCGGCCTCCTCCGCTTCAGTAACTCGCTCGTTACGTTTCGCCTGTGCCAGGGCTCTGTGGGTTCCGCAGCGGAGTAATCCATACTCATCATCTGTCATCAATCATCCTTTCTGTCTAATGTTCTACTGTTGCTTAACGTTTCTCAAAGTGCTTGTTCATACCAGTATGCAAAACCGTTGAGAAATTGCCAACCCAAAGGTTTGCATGTGTTCTTCTCGCATTATAACCTCTTGGTACTTTCAGTGTGTTGTAACGCCATATATGGGAATGTGTGAAGGCCTGCTAACCAACATGCTGCAGTGTTGACAAGGTAGCAAAATACAGGCAACAGCTGGAGCAAGCTGCTCTTTTTCCAAATGTAAAATGGAGGACAATCTACTTTTGTCCTTAAGTAATTTGCAGCTTAAAAGTAGGATGTTAACTTTTTTTTTTTTTTACACACGGCAAACATTTGTTTTCTCCAGGTTGACAGCGAATTTTTTCTTAAGTGACCATTATGTTAATGTAGTGTTGTGTTGGTTGTCTCATAACAAGGCCACTTCATAGTTAAAACTGAGTTTTTGATTGTTTGGCACCAAGTCTTTTGAGAGGACCAAATGTTTTTCCTCAGAACATTCCTCAGCTCTCCTGTGTATTTCCACTCTTCTAACAGTAGCCTGTGAGTGAATCGTCATGGTTTCTGGCACATTGGTCTAGCTCTTGGCTGATCGTCCCCTACAGGTATTTCCTCTTGTCTCTCTGCCTGCCTGCTTCTGTCTGCAGGCAGGCTTGAGCTAGAGAGAGTCAGTTCTGTTCCCTGGTGTCCCTACCATTCCCAACATTTGACTGGACACGCATTCCCTGTGAGAAAACAATGGCTTTACATCACAACACCAATGCTAATTCCCCTCGGTAACAAGCGCAGCGGCCCGTGATGAAGTTGGCAGTGACACTCTGTTGTGGGCACTGAGCCCATCTCTTTCCAGCTTGGCTAAACAGAACTGGGTTGTTTTGGTCTTTTTCTGGCCTTGTTGGGCCCTGTGCTGTGCTCTCGATGAGTCAACACACAGGAACGGAAGAGGTCTGCCCGTGCCTGAGGGAGAGGGGGAGAATGGAGTTATTTCCTTTCCCGAAAGGTTAGTCTATCCCCCTGTGAAAAGCTAAGTAACATGAGTGCTTTGTAAGTGCGTTGCTTCGGCCTATTGGCGGGTGGTAACTTTAAAGAGCTAGTCAACGTCTGTGCCTAAACGATAAAGTACCTACATGCTTTCTGTTAGGTTTTTGTTATCCACAGGGGAAGTAATGGTGTATGGAGCAGTTTTCTATAGAAAATGTACCAGAAACAATGCCTGACCAAGGCCAGCACCATAGTCAAGGACACTTCTCACCGAAGGCCCACGCTGTCCGTTTGCCTACACCTTCTTACCCAAGCCACACGGTCCACACCTTTATGTAAATAATCTATGATTATTAATACAGATTCGGTGTGCTGTTATATACTTAACTTTTTTGAAGTCAAATAAAGCTTATGTTTTATAAATATATATATTAAATGCATGTGGGCTGGGTCCAGAGTCTATTAAACCAAGTCCAGGTCAGAGGTGGACAAGGACAGGGAAAACCTGGGGGGGCAGGGCAGCTGCAATCGTCAGGTATCATCTTGATCTGCAACACAACCTGGAGGACTTTGGACAGGGACAGCAACAAGTCTTTCAAGCCTGGTACTCCTCAGGTCTGGGCCAAGAACTCATGTCTTCCCGGGTTTAAAAAGGGCAAGAAACAGGGAACATTTAGAAAGTGCATTCCTTAGATCTAAAAGGATTTAAAGTGGAGAAGTAGAACTGACCCTGCTCCCCCGGCACAATAATGTAGCAGTGTATAAACCTTGGGGCCGAGACGAGTGTCCAGTGACACTGTGGCCCTATCCTGGGGAGGCCCCGGACAGGGCACAACAGGCAGGAAGTCAATCCACCCACATTGCCAAGCATCAACTAAAGGGACACCAACCAACCGCAACCACACTGAAATGAGGGCTAAGTATTGCCAGCAGAGTTCAAACTATTATGCATGATCCGTGCAATAGAGACAACAACAATCCAGTGACTCTGCCCCCGAATGGCATTGGTGGGAGGGCATCCCAGTGGCGATGAGAGCCCACCTGGCAATCCAGTAAGGGGTGGACAGTATCAGGGCATTCTGGTCACCTTCACACCCCTGGGCCAGACTACGCTTAATCATAGCAAGTCCATGTATTGATTTATAGGTTAACAATAAAACCTTAAAATCCACCCTAACCCTAACAGGCAGCCAGTGTAAAGAGGCTAGCACTGGAGTAATGTGTTCACATTTTTTTGTTCTAGTTAGGATTCTAGCAGCCGTGGTTGCTTTTATCAGGGTAACCGGAAAGGAGAGCATTGCAGTAATCTGGAAGTACCAAAAGCATGGATTCATTTTTCTGCATCAGGTTTTGAGCAAAAGTTTCAAATTTTTGCAACGTTCTGAAGATGGAAATAAGCAACTCTTGAGACTTTATATCTTCTTCAAAGGAGAGGTCAGGGTCGAGGGTAACACCGAGAGGTTTTGTGGGAAACGACCATGCAGCCGTCAGTCTTCACAGTGAGATCTGCCAACAAAGCTCTTTGTTTCTTAGCTCCTAAAACAAGCATTTCTGTTTTTCTTGAGTTTAAAAGCAAGAGTACTAAAAACTGTGTGGCTTCTCTATGCTCTGTATTGCCTGTTCAAACCAACAGCCAAACTGTATCCTGACTTACCGTTATAAAATTATTTATTGGCATCATGTGGCCTAAATTACAGAGGGCGGTTTTACTTTTAGTCAGCGGTTTGGGAAAACAATACATGGTTCCAAGTATGGTATAATTTCAGCAATCTGATAAAGCGTCTTTTGAGTCATTAATCACTCATGAAAATCGACATTTAGACTGGTTATGAAAGTGAAAGCTGGTATGTGGTTTTCATGCTCATTTTGATATCACCGTTGTCAGAATGGAATGGGACCCCTGTCCTGCAGCCTGCCAAAAACACCCAAAACTGTGTGTTCATACACACCGATCGGCCATAATATTATGACAACCTGTCTGATACTGTGTAGGTGTCCCTGTTGCTGCTAAAACGCCATGACCTGTCCTGTAGATCTCTGAAGGTGTGCTGTGGTATCTGGCACCAAGAAGTTAACAGCAGATCCTTTAAGTCCTGTAAGTTGTGAGGTGGGGCCTCCATGGATCGGACTTGTTTGTCCAGCACATCCCACAGATGCTTGTTTGGATTGAGATCTGAGGAATTTGAAGGCCAAACCAACACCTAAAATGTGTTATTGTGTTCCTCAAAACTTCCACTACTTCAGGGTCCAGTTCTCATGCTAATGTGCCCATTGTTGGCACTTTTGGCAGTGGAACAGGCTTCATCATGGGCACCCTGACTGGTCTGGGGCTACACAGCCTCAAACGCAACAAATTGCCATTCACTGTGTGTTGGACACCTTTCTATCAGTACCAGCATTAACCTTTTCAGCAATTTGAGCTACAGTAGCTCATCTGTTGGATCGGACCACACGGGCCAGTCTTCACTCCCCACGTGCATCAATGAGCCTTGGCCGCCCGTGACCCTGTTGCCGGTTCACCGCTTTTCATTCCTTGGACCACTTTTGATAGATACCAACCACTGCACACCAGGAACACCCCACAAGTGCTGCTGTTTTGGAGATGCTCTTACCCAGTCGTCTAGCAATCTCTCAGATCCTCACGCTTGCCCATTTTTTCTGCTTCTAACACATCAACTTTGAGGACAGAATTTTCACTTGCTGCCTAATATACCCACCCACTGACAGGTGCCAAAATAACAAGATTATCAGCAGTTTTCACTTCACCTGTCAGTGGTCATAATGTTATGGCTGATGGGTATATGTGTATACATATGTGTGTGTATATGTCTCTTACGGGGTCTGTGGGTTTTCACACACATTAGCATCTCATCTACGCCCCATGGCTTGGTCCTCATCTGAGAGCTCTGGGCCCTAACGGAGGTCATGCTACCCCGCCGGATGATCCTGGCCATGCAGCTCTTCGCAGTTTCAAGGTCCGTCCTTTGTTGTTTAATTCACGGGGAATCTCAGACGGCGATAAGGCGGTTGGTTCCGGGGACAATGTGGCTGTGTTTGTCCAGAGACACAGAGCAGGCCTGGGAGGTTACTGAGACAACAGGACACTATTCCAGCACAGATGCCTTGGCCCTCTGCCCTGAGCCACTTCACATGGGTCTGATTGACTGTAACACCATGACACAAACAACCTGGCACTCCCCAGCAGAAATGCATTTCGTTGGGAATTTCACTGGACGGATTAGCCACATAAGAAAATGATTGTGTACCGTTGTATTGATTTTGTGGGCATTTCTTTATTTATTTTAGAGAGGCAGCAGTTTTTTCTACATTTTACTTTAATTTACTTTTTAATGCTGTAGGATTATGTAGTACTATAGTTGTCTTTAGTATACTGTACTGTTTTGTCATTTGAGGAACCTCAGGACAATGTAGATGAGTGCATACAGTACCTCTAAGAGTCCCCAGCTGATCCAGTCTTAACGTGGATGGCCATCGCCACATTTGTACAACACACACTCAAGGTTGTGCTGCAGCAAAATGAGATACATTGCTCTGTCAATATTGCAAATGCCAGGTATCGGGCTTACCCAATGACAAGCTCACTCTGTGAGGTAATCGGCATACGGCGTGCGAAAATGGAGGAGGGCCTGTACAGCATGAGGTTAGAGGTTACTGTATGAGTCACGTTTAATCTGGCAGGCAGGCAGTTGTTAACATGGCCCTAAATCCTCTTCAAGCCGTCCCAAAGCTCTTGGCATGTGTTGGTATCCGTATGTCACTGGGGTCATTAGAAACATGGAGCCTGACACATGATGACTTAAGCACAATGGAATAATGACCTCACACACTACTGCTGGAGAGAAATCTCTGACCAAATTTGGAGGGATACAGTATATACCAAAATAGTGTTGGTCAAGAATGTCTATCTTATACTATGAGCAATGAATCATCTCACAGTATTTAGTCCTGTGACCATGAACCAGCCAGCATATGACTTGGGTCCTGTAATGTTCATGGGGTATTTGGGTGTTTAATGGCTGAGGAATTCAGTGGCGTTGGTCAGTGGGTGGATCTGTTAACTGGATGCCATTCCAGTGGCTGGGTGTGAGCAGCTTTGGCTGGTTATCATTTATATCCAACCCATACATCAGACACTGTTGTTTCCAACTGAAACAAGCACAAGCTAGCTGGTTCTCGTTGGCACATTGTACTGTAATTGGTGGACACAATTTCGATGGTCAAAGTCTACAAAATCTACTTTCAGGACCAGACAACCTTAATTACAATGATCAAAATTATAAACGCAACACTTGTTTTTGCATCCATTCATCATGAGCTGAACTCAAAGATCTAAGACTTTCTTTATGTACACAAAAGGCCTATTTCTCTCAAATATTGTTCACAAATCTGTCTAAATCTGTGTTAGTGAGCACTTCTCCTTTGCCGAGATAATCCATCCACCTCACAGGTGTGGCATATCAAGATGCTGATCAGACAGTATGTGTTGCACAGGTGGGCCTTAGGCTGGCCACAATAAAAGGCCATTTGAAAATGTGCAGTTTCACTGTATTAGGGGTGTCTGGGGGGTGTCTGAAACCAGTCAGTATCTGGTGTAACCACCATTTGCCTCATGCAGTGCAACACATCTCCTTCGCATAGAGTTGATCAGGTTGTTGATTGTGGCCTGTGGAATGTTGGTCCACTCCTCTTCAATGGCAGTGCAAAGTTGCTGGATTTTGGCAGGACCTGGAACATGCTGTTGTATACGCCGGTCCAGAGCATCCCAAACATGCTCAATGGGTGACATGTCTGGTGAGTATGCTGGCCATGCAAGAACTGGGAAGTTTTCAGCTTCCAGGAATTGTGTACAGATCCTTGCAACATGGGGCTGTGCATTGTCATGCTGCAATATGATGGTTGTGGATGAATGGCACATCAAAGGGCCTCAGGATCTCTTCACGGTTTCTCTGTGTATTCAAAATGCCATCAATAAAATGCACCTGTGTTCGTTGTCCATATCACGTGCCTGCCCATACCATAACCCCACCACCACCATGGGCCACTCGATCCACAACGTTGACATCAGCAAACAGCTCACCCACACGACGCCATGCACGCTGTCTTCCACCTGCCCTGTACAGTCAAAACCAGGATTTGTGAACAATATTTGAGAGAAATAGGCCTTTTGTTTACATAAAGAAAGTCTTAGATCTTTGAGTTCAGCTCATGATGAATGGGGGCAAAAACAACAGTGTTGTTTATAATTTTGCTCAGTGTAGAACAGATGTTTAATGGATATAAAAATTATCAATTGACCAGCCGATGGACTTCCTCTGCGTATGGGGAATCCCAACCGGATGACTTGGGTGTATACATGTGGTAAGCCATCTGGCTCCTTGTTCTATATTGGGGCGGCTAAAGGATCAGGCAAGGAGAGACTGTTGTACCTGGCTTGCTCGGTTCGCTGCCATGGGTTTAATCACCCATTGTCATAGCCGGCTACACAATTTTCATGTTACTCATTTTTCATATTTCTGCACTTTACAGTGGGCACTAAGAGCATCTGAACACGTACTGTTGTTACTACAGCGGTGTGTGAGTGTGTCTGGATGTTAAAGGTCTGAGGCTGTGTGTGTGTGTGGAGGAGTGGGGGGGATTCATGCAAATCCAGATCTGTCTGGTTCCTGAGGAGTAGAGATGAACGAACAGCATCATTTGAGCCTGATAACATGCCCCTATAGGACACAACCACTGAACAAGGGTTTGAGAGTGGGCTGCAGGTGACAGCTGTTATTCATACAAGACGGCTGTTATTCATACAAGACGGCTGTTATTCATACAAGACGGCTTTTACTCATACAAGACAGCTGTCACTCATACAAGACCGACTACTGTGTGTCTGGCGGTTATCATGTCCACAGGGGTCAGCATTCAACTTTTTATAGATTGTTGCTCTGGTACGAAGCTATGCAATGTAGGTTTAACATTTTAGCATGTGAAAAATTGTGATCCATCCAGAACCAAGTTCAGATGTGAGACAAGCCAAGTCTAAAGAAACAAGAATTACTGGAATGCAGTAGCTATCTTTGACTCTGTTTCCCCTCCACAGGCGTTAGAGAATATCTCTGTTTTCTACACTCTTGGTGTCTTTTTGCCGTATGTAGTATGACAGGCAGACATTACATCTGCTTAAGCTCTGGCTCTTTTTACTGTCTCCATTCTTAGTAGTTTCTCAAATTCAGCAAAGGTTAATTGGATTAATGACTGGTGCTTGTGAAGCTGCAGTCACCAATTTCAACCTTCAAATTATGTTGTGTTATCATTTAGCACACTACTTCTCCCACAGTGTTTAATCTAGAGACACCGTTCAAACTGAAATGTGCAGAGTACTCATGACCTGATTGCTTACATTGTAAAACCTCTTGTGATTGGCTAAAATATCATTCTTTTAAAACTTCATTTGACTTTAATGGGATTTCTTCAATGAGATTTCTTTAATGGAATGATGAGCTTAGTTAATGACAGCCTGGCCAAATTTGCAAGGGGATGGGACAACATAAAGAACCACATAAAACAGTTATAAATACAATGTATACACACAAATTTTGAGAAAGGTTTTATTTTATGTCATTTTGACTGTGAGTAGCACAAAAACGAATATATTTGTACCGTCTTTATATAAGGGGACCAATAACCTGGAGGGCACTGTGTATAATTTTGATTATTTTTCCAGTGCTTGATTTTTTTTATATAGTTGTGTGCATGTCGGTATGTTGGGTAATTAATTGTATAGTCCCAACTAATAATAAGAATAAGAAATAGAACAATACGCACATTGCTTAAACGGCCTGGGAAAGTAAGTGGCCTGGGCAAAGTAGTGGGGTGACAATCGATTTCAGTCATGAGTTACGGAATTCTACAGGAGTTATGATCCTACTTAAAAATAAACTAGAACTCAAGGAGATGGATTGCACTGAATATATACAGTTATCATATTATCTAAATATATCATCAATATATCCAGTTAGTAAGCCTAGAAGGACCAAAAAATGATGATCCAGAGAAACCACTGATGATAATCTGGGTAGTCTCCGAGGTAGACTCAACTGTAAGGGTTAGTGACTACAACACAGTGTTTAATGCATTAATAAATTGTATAGGGAACCAAACTACCAACTATAATTTACTGGTCCTTAGAGAGATCTCTGATACAACGTCCTAGATTTGCTAGAATTTTCAGATATTTGGAGGCTTTAAAATCCAGAGCTTGTAATATATAGGTGTTGTTTCTAAATTGTCAACATACTTTAGTAACACATCAAAAAAAAAATACAAATAGAGAGGTGCTTGTCTCCCCATAAAAAGGTTTTCAATATGTCATATGTGCCTGCAGTGGATTGTAGTTGTCATCTTACATTCGGAACCTTCTGTCCCTACAGGCTCTGCCAGAGTTTGGGCCAGAACCCAGCCCAGAACCAGAACCAAGCCCAGTTATTATTCAAGAACCCATCACCAAAACTGAACCTATCGTGGCGGAGATCCCTGTCAGACAGCACACCCCCGAGCCAGCGAGGGAGCCCACCCCCGAGCCAGCGAGGGAGCCCACCCCCGAGCCAGCGAGGGAGCCCACCCCCGAGCCAGCGAGGGAGCCCACCCCCGAGCCAGCGAGGGAGCCCACCCCCGAGCCAGCGACGGAGCCCACCCCCGTGCCAGCGAGGGAGCCCACCCCCGTGCCAGCGAGGGAGCCCACCCCCGTGCCAGCGAGGGAGCCCACCCCCGTGCCAGCGAGGGAGCCCACCCCCGAGCCAGCGAGGGAGCCCACACCAGAGACTATCTTTGTGCCAGTGCCCGAGGTCGTTGAGAGCAATGGTAGTAGAATATAAATGCTGTTTTTTTGTGTTCGCTAATTGTCTGCTGTGTGTACAGTCAGGTGTCTCAATTCAATTGTTGCATATTCCAATAGGAGATCATGTTTGGCTTTCTACATGAATAATTTTGTCATGACTGTCTTACCAGTCTTGAACAAGCCTGAATGAATCAGCCACCATAAGCCAGATGCACACCACTAAAACAACACAAACCTAGCAAATGTTCATGGAGTACTGCTGATTGTGTCTAGCTAGGTGTCTTATAGGATACTCACCAACAGCCCTTTCCCTGACAGTCTTTCTTGAGACTGGAACTGAGTAGGGAATTGAAAATCATTTGGTATTTCAATCAGGTCTTTCCGGGTTGTTCCATGCCCCAGGCTCATGTCATTGTGTCCCATACAGTAATGTGTTTCCATTGGAGTGGTTGAAGTCTGTCAGTCCTCCCTGAAATACAATACAATACAAACACACAAAGCTATAAACACAAGAGCTTTGCGCTTATGATCTATATACAGCGGCCTGGCAAAACTAATCAAACCCCTGTCAAATTCTGTCATATTACTGAATTACAAATACTACATTGACATTTCATTCTGTTGGATATTTTTGGAAAATACAGATAATTATTGTATGGTGACATGGTTTTGTTGGGAAATATTTGTAAGAACAAAAACTTCTGTAAATATTTTTTTCAAACCTGATTTGTAGGGTACAACCTAATCGATGTTTGGATATTTCAGAGCACGGTTCAATAATCCAAGTCAAGAAATGACTGTCCCTCATCTCAGAGATAAAAAAGTAGACTTGTAAGAAAAGGCACATAGAGGCCAATAATCAGTTTGAAGGTGCTACAGAATTCAGTGACTTGGAGTGGAGTAATGGTGCCCCAACAATATTTAAGCTCTGCATAAAGCTGGTCTGTATTAGCAGATGGCTAGAAAGAAACTGTTACTGAAAAAGTACCTTCTGCAAACATTCAAGTAACCCAGCTTAAAGGTTTTATAGTAAGAATGTTTTATAGTACCTCAAGACAAATCAACCCTACACAGTTACGTATGATGGTGCCTGCATCATGCTGTGGGAATGCTTCACATCAGCAGAGACTAGACATCATTGAAAGAAGAATGAATGCAAAGTACAGGGAAATACTGCAAAGTGACCAGTACCATCCAATAAATATATGAAGCTTGGGGGGTAATGTATCTTTCAGTGGGTCAATCTCATGAGCAAAGCCAGAGCAACATTGGAGTGGTTCAATAACAAAAATGTAAATGCCCGATATTCACCAAGTTTGGGTCGTGATCTCAAACCCATTGAGACTTTGTGCCACTTTGTGAAAATTGCCCAAAAGCATTGTCAAACCAACCTGAACAACCTATGCAAAATCTTCCAAGAAGAATGTGCCAGAATCACTGTGCGAAAAGCTGGTACCTGCTTTCCAAAAGACTTGAAGTTGTTATTACAATGATAGATCAACCAAATATGAATGTGTGGCTGTTGAATTCCTACATAAGCAGAATGTTGTTTTCCTAAAACCAATGTCACCATACAATAATTATGACTCTCAATGTTTTTAAATAAAATTAATTCTCTTGAGCTACAACTATGTGAGGTCCCAAATCTTGTCATCAATTATGCCCTTTCCGATGTAACACGACATCCCATGAACCCTTCTAACCACAAGCTAGTTTCTTCTTAGTAGAAGGTTTCCCTGAACAAGTGTCTATTTGCTCTTAGGATCAGTGTGTCTTTCACCAGCAGGCCATTATATGACAGCCACAGCTGTCTGTATCAGTAAAGTCATCCACTGCCTCATCAAGATGTGGATTGTTGGGTTCTGGTTCCACCCAGACTGTAAAGTGAGTCAGCAACCCTGGCACACAGAAGTGGACCAGTCGTCTGGTGGGATTTAATCTAGGTCAGACGGTCACTCCGGGCTCCGTATTGACGGTTCTCCACAACTGGATGTCCGTCCAGTAATCCTAATCACTGAAGCTACGGTACTGTAACCAACGACCACAGAGGTCCCAGGGGAAGATCAAACCCTCCTCCATCCAATCCAGTCTGCATGTGTGAGATTCCAGCTAGCTGACATTAGGGAGGGTTTGTAGTGGATGCAGAAATGGTGGGCACACGGTGATCACGTACACTACTCTTTTCTCCTCAGCCGTGGCGTCTGCTGAGGAGAACTTTACCCCTGGAATGAAAATGAGCAAACTGGAGAATCTGGTGACCAAGGAGGAGATGGAGGAGCAGAGGTGATTCTCTTTCTCCCCCCCTCTTCTGGCACTCTAGCATGACTGTAGTCTAACCTATTCTCCTACTACACAGCAGTTCCACCACCACCTCCTCTTTGTCCTTCACCTCCCCCTGTCCTGTCCTTGCTTTCTGATCTGGCTTTTGTCTGTCGGTCCTGTTGGAGGAGTCTGGTCACTTTGAGCACCTAAGGAGAGATAGCAGGGGCACTTGCTTTGGTTACTAACTGTGGCGACTAATTCTCTCAAAAGAAATGTACACTCGATGCTTCTGCTCTTCCTTTAAAGTTCATCCGATTGTAAGATAAGATTTGAAATGGTAGTAAATGTCAGGATGGAGGCGAGCACAACAAAGACTGCTTCTCTTTCTTTCTCACGCACTCATGCCTCCTGTTTGTCCCTCTCACCATCTCTCAGTTTCAGTTTAGTGAGGCTTTATTGGCATGGCAGACATGTTTACATTGCCGAAGCAAACGGAAAGTAAGAAATATCAAATAAGAAGAATAAATAACAAAAGTGGAAGGGAATTACAGAAATTGAAAGTTAACATCGAATGTAAACATCCCCGCAATCTCTCTTGCTCTCTCACACATACATCCCACAGTCTGAACTTGAATAATCAGATGGAGGAAGGAATTAAGTTATGTAAGGACAAGATGCCTCCTGTCTTATAGATTGGCCTCCCTGTTCTCAGCTAGCGGAACGGTGCAGTAGACCTTATGCCCAAGGCATGCTGGGGGATCGAACCACTGCGGTGAGAGCACAGGGGGCAAATGGGGATCTGGTTTTGGGGGACTGATGTAGAGGCAATGTCATAGTTTAGTATCACTTTTTGGTGGTTTACTTGTTCTTTGCCTAGATTCTATAGCAAAAGGAGTGGATGTATTAAGCTCCCTCTAATGGGTGGCGTGCGCCTTTAACGCAGTAATTGAATCAAGGTCTTAAAATATCTGCAGAGATCGGCTATGTTAGTGTTTTGTGTTCCCAGTAAGTTGGCTACGTCGCTACATTTTGTTGCCATGGAGTTGCGAGGTCTGGGAGTAGAAAAAGAGTGGAGGAAGGAAAGGCATGTAGGACCTTAATTTCAGGAATGTTTTTATTTGTCTTTCGGGAACATTTCCTTTCCTTGTTTGAAGTGACTCAGGATTTTAAAAGTCTAGCTATGTACTAATAGGGGAAACTAAACTCCCTGTCCCACCCCCTACCACACTATTTCCAAAACCATGTGTCCCATCCCTATGTATGTTAACACAAGACCACAGTATAGACTGAAATTCAACTCCGCCAACACTTCAGGCTGAACTTGATAATAAACAGCATCTGTCTGTGCAATGTTTTCCTTTTAGAGAAAATAGAATGAGTGCAGGTGCCAATGTTGGCAAGAATCTGTGGGACTGTTGTTTTGTACCAAGCTGTGGAGTTGTGTAGTTATGCACTGACCTGACTTCCTTCTGCCTTCATGTTTTCAGGATAGAGCTCACCTCTGACTTTACTTCTCTATAAGCAACATCCACCGTGAAAGTTGGATTATGGATAAGGTATCATTCAACTTTAACCCATCACCCCAGTGCGCCCCTTATCTAGACCCAGGTCCCCTAAAGAAAAAAACTCATGTGACCAAAACCAGTCACTAACCAACCGACCCATCAGTCCCCTTCTCCTTCCACTCCTAACTCACTGGGATGTGACCAACTGTAACTTGCATATAGAGTGTAATACACGCTCATATAACACACGCTCATATAACACACGCTTATATAACACACGCTCAAATATAGGTTCTCCTTCGTAGAACAGCGGGAGCTAAATGCATTTGAAATAAACAGATTGTCTTCTTTCATTGTAGATACTATGCTTAACTTTAATAAGTCTTTCAAGAATTTAATCATACCCTTTAGAACATGACCAGGCAGTAAGTAAGACTGGGTGAAAACTAGAAGGAAGATCCAACACACATTGCTTCATGATCTTTACCTTCCCAATATTTTTGATGTGGTTCATCCTTTAGATGTATGGTCTATTTGTTTGTTTGGTTTGTTATTTACATCACTAGGAATTCTTTTCAGCCATTGTTTTAACAAATGCAAAAGGTTTTTTTGGGATAGTTAAAGACATACAGTTAATGTTATTTCAAATATGTTTTGGTTGTAATGGCTTAGATTTGGTTAATTTGCGGTGTGCATATCTTAGAATTATGTTCCAGCCCCTGACAATCCGCTTTGTCAAATGTATTGATAATACTTGTAATGATCTTATCTCGTCACTGCAACTCTCAGCATGAGGTGTAGGTGTTAAACCGTGGATCCCTTTCATTCCTATGGGGAATTTGTGGCTTCAAAACCTTCATGTTACACTGCATAAACAATTTAGGGTTTATGTTAATTATAGATGAATGCTTGTATTGGTATTAAAATAATCCAGTTTCACATATTACAGTACTTTCACCGTAACAAGAGTATACCTTGCCACCACAAAATGTGCTACTTTGTATTCGTTTTTAAGGGACTTAGACACTAACAACTTAGCTAGCTACTAAGAGACTTAAGCTGGTGTGATAGCAAAAGCGAACGACTACGTCAGAGAGGGAACATTCTGGAAGAGCTCCCTTTAACCACAGACCACTTTCTGTCTGGTTCTTGACCACCAGACCTACAACCATCCCACTCTACCACCCTCTGTCTAAAGACCATCTCACACAATGGATCCCTATTAAGGTTCAATAGGGACACACAGTGAAATGCCATTGTACGTTGCTGCCTCGCCTGTGATAACCATTGGTACTGAGATCACGGAAAATGTTTCACTGATGTTGGTCATTGTTAGTGCTATGGTTGGAGACTCAATATAAATGATTAAAAGACCTCCCCCCACCTTCTTTAGAGATTACAACTGTGAGGAATCTCTCAAGAAGGCATTTTCCTGATGTCTTCATACTGGCGGCAGAGAGAAACACAAGAGAATCAGTTGCTTGTGCTTTAACACAGCACCACCGATAAAGGACAGCCGGGATAGCATTAAAACATTTCTTAATTTAGTGTGTGGGTGAGACTTTCGTTATGGCCTTGCTGATTTTTGGAGCTAGCCGATAAATTTGAACTAATATCATGTCAACAGTTACACTGGCAATAAATAAAAAGATAAACAAAAAAACAGTTACACTGGCACACACTCTTTATAAGCTGTGTGCATATTGCTCCCATGATAGCCTTCAACATAAATAATGAATAGTAGCCATAGATTACATTATTTTTTATCAATTTTGTAACTGTATGTTTCTTCTGAGTGGAACATTGTAGGTCTGTTTCACAGACAAACCTGGGTTGTGTTAACTACATGAGGCCAAACATGCATACATTACTAAGAGAAAATGGCTAAAGTTAAAATGATGAATTTTAGCTGAGCCCTGACCATTAACGCTGGACAATTTTGCCCTCTGCAGGACATTTAGAGGTAGTGAGTAAGCTACAATGGAGTACTCGAGGTACTGTCTTTGTGAACGCTTTTAACAAAATTATGTATTTATTATATTCTTAATAAAAGGTTTATGAATGGCAAACAATTTCACTAAAGTTTGCCATTACAGCAATACATGATTTTACTTCAGTTCTGAAAATATGTGCTTAGTTAAAGGGCTGTTTCAATATGATAAAATAATTTGTTTGGACACTTGAACACTGTGTTAACCTGGGATGTCAAAGGCAGCAGAGCTAACGTTATTGGTCATTTCAGGCAGTACATTTTTTCAGGTCAGAGCTGTGTTCTTATTTATGTTGAAGTACTCTGTCCATGAGGGATAGTAACTATGTCTGCTGCCTTTTCAATGCTGTTGGCCGTCGCTTAGTAAGCCTACAATGCCAATGATGTCCAGACTAGTGTGTATTAAATATCATAGGGCAGTATTATGCTAGGTTAACTGCAGTAATATCAAACAAATATATTGACACTGTTATAGCCTACAGGAAAACAGTGCTATATTTTTAAAGTTTGAAAAACTCAGTGAAGAAAGATCAATTATGCTCCTTAATTCAGCTGCATCTGACTGTAATCTTGAAGAGTTATTTTTTAAAGGGCATCCAATCCCCTTGATCCTTGACATAACTAGGCAGCTCATTGGCAGGACATTGTGTTGGCAGTTCTGGTGACAACTGCTCTGGCAGAGTAGGAAACAGCTGTTAACAATTTAAATGATATAGCCTGAAAAATATGTACATTGATGTAACTATTAACTGGGATTTAATAATACATTCCTTTAGAAATTCCTTGAGTACAAGATGCTCAGGCTACAGTCCACAGAGAGTAACTAGCAAAGTATTAGTGCCGTTTGACCTCTGCCCATCAGTTTTTATTATTCAGCAAAAGATGAACATATAGGCCCAGGCTCCGCAATTTCAGTGCAGGAGGACCAAACACTGCGTCTACCTTTTTAGTTACGCACCTCGTGTCTCCAGGACCCGAGTTGAATAGCCTTGGTAGAGGTCCTTCCTCTAATGTACTAATGGTTATAGCCAGAATATGGCAGCTTTTTGTCAGTATAGCCTACATAGGAAAACCAGGCTGCACTTGTTGGCTGTACTTGACAAAGATATATTTTTATTATTCCCATAGGGCAGCCTCCGGAATACAAGTATATTTCCAATCAAACGTTTTGCTCATTGTCTGTTCACATCCAGTGTTTTAGGGTCCATGTGAGTATTCACAATGTGAATTACTGTGGGGGTGTCCTACTTTCTAGTACATCACTGTTTTACAGAAGGACATTTTTCGATGTTTCATTGTTTTGCGTGGAAATTCAGCGGTCGGATTCCCATGTCTGTTAGAATGATTCATTTACTAATGTATCTTCGCTTCAGTCTAAAACATACTTAACCTCTATAACAGCATGCCTCACAAATTGCCATCCAACCTTATTTTGTACTCTGCAGTGCTCGGCTGACCTTTAACCTAGGTATCGAACTAGGATCAGCCTCCCCTCTTGGAGATTGGGTGGGTCTATTCCATGAATGTTTTGATATAGCTTTGGTCAGAGCACTTCAGGGCCCCCCCAGGCCTACTAAACCCTGTTGCATGCTGCCTTAATGGGCAATGTTGAGGTATCGCACACTCAATTTTTGTCAGGATCGTTGAGTCTGAGATCAGTCTGATGGAAATTCTGCTTCTTCTACATGGTTATTTTGCAATAACAGCTAATAATGTCAATAAAAACCTGCAGCTACATTTGTCAAAATTTTACAATAACTTGTGAAGCCATGAGTGTGAGGCTCAGTAGTACATATTAATGTTTTGTTTCTTTCTTTCAGTGCAGCTGAGTAAGCGAAGAAAAGCAACAACTTTAACACAGCACATTTCTTGTCTTTATTTTCTGAAAACGGATCAAGACCAACCTCTGAACCCTCTGCCGATAATACCTGGTCTGTTGATTTTCTCGCAATTTTGCTGTTTATTTGGAAAATAAATATTGCTGTTGGTCTTCTCTTTCCTTTCCTTCTTGTTTTAAAAGCATGTGTATTATTGCTTAACTCAGTCTGTTTATAGCAAGCTGTATTACAACAAACACACACGTGCCTATGTACATCTTTACTCTTCCCTCTGCTTCCATCTACTGTCTTATTGGGGTCACCTTTGATTAGAGCAGGGATTTTAAAACTGACACTGATAGTTTGAAGAGAATATTTCCATGCGTATTACAGTCTTGTGTGTTCAGAGAAGCTCAAGGTTGAATCCTTAGTAAGGTTTAGTAAGGTAATGAAAGGAAAGCCATGACCATTGCAGTACCAATACAATTAGTGTTTAAAAAAGCAGTTTGTTTGGGGGACAGTTTGTTTTTTTAATGAGAAACTGTTAATGAAAGCCAGGTAATGATGTAAAGTATTGGTCTTGGTGGAAGCTGTCCATTCTGAGCCTGTCCCATGACAATGAATAGGTTTATTTTCCTATGGGACTGGAACGTGGCTACATTTTTGTATGTATGTATAATGAACTAGGATGATTTTTTTAGAGAATTTAAGGTTTTGTTTGAACATGAGGTTTTGGGGGCTTTTGTAAACTCTTATTAAAAGCCTGTTTGTCTAAAACCATCACTTAGGTTTTGTAGTTATTTCCACACACTATTCATCATTTCTCACTATTTTGTATGCACAATAAAATGCTGGGTTATGACCTCAAAGAAGACATAAGTGTTTATTATTCTGTGGTAAAACTGACTTGTTTCAGGTACTGTACAGTACCTAACTGGTCTCAGGTACTGTACTGAATCTGACTGGTCTCAGGTACTGTACAGTACCTGGCTGGTATCAGGTTCTGTGCTGTATCTGACTGGTCTCAGGCACTGTATAAAAGTATAGAATTACTGCAAGGAGAAACCCCATAATATGTATGCTTTGTCAGTGAGTGAGCACAGGATGTTTAATGTAAAAATATGTATGCTTTGACTGTGATTAATGAATCTCAACCTTAATCTAATTCAGTTTTTCATACATGCATTATAGCACATTTTGTAAAACACAATTTTCAGACAGTTGGGACGCTTTGTAAAATGGAAATAAATACTGAATGCAATGATGTGCAAATCATTTATCCATGTATTTAATAGAAAATAGTACAAAGACAACCTAACATAGTGAAACTGCCAGCAACATGGGTCAAAAACATTGGGACGGGGGCATGTTAACCACTGTGTTGCACCAATTCTTCTAACAACTATGTTTGGGAACTAAGGAGACCAATTGCTGTAGTTTTTAAAGTGAAATGTATTCCCATTCCCAATCAGAATCAGCTTTATTCGCCAAGTATGTGTACGGATATGAGGAATTTGACTCTAGATTATACAGACTTGTGATGTGCTTACTCATAAAAGACTTAAACAAAGGACACTCAACAAGAGTCACCGTCTGCAATATACAGTATACATAAATACACAAAATAAACCAAACCACAACATAGTAAGACTGAAGAGACAGTAGTGCAATGAGCAGGGTATAAAGGGTGCTGGAAATAAATATTATTGTGCATGTATTATAATTTACATAATGATGGTGGATGTGATCTACATACAGTGGGGCAAAAAGGTATTTAGTCAGCCACCAATTGTGCAAGTTCTCCCACTTAAAAAGATGAGAGAGGGCTGTAATTTTCATCATAGGCACACTTCAACTATGAGAGACAAAATGAGGAACAAAATCCAGAGAATCACATTGTAGGATTTTTAATGAATTTATTGGTAAATTCCTAAGTAAAATAAGTATTTGGTCACGTACAAACAAGCAAGATTTCTCGCTCTCACAGACCTGTACCTACTTTAAGAGGCCCCTCTGTTCTCCACTCATTGCCTGTATTAATGGCACCTGTTTGAACTTGTTATCAGTATAAAATACACCAGTCCACAGCCTTAAACCGTCACACTGTCAAAGGACACCAGAAACAAAACTGTAGACCTGCACCAGGCTGGGAAGACTGAATCTGCAATAGGTAAGCAGCTTGGTGTGAAGATATCAACTGTGGGAGCATTTATAAGAAAATAGAAGACATACAAGACCACTGATAATCTCCCTCGATCCGGGGCTCCACGCAAGATCTCACCCCGTGGGGTCAAAATGATCACAAGAACGGTGAGCAAAAATTTGGATGATCCAGAAGACGACTGGGAGAATGTCATATTGTCAGATGAAACCAAAATAAAACGTTTTGGTAAAAACTCAACTCGTCATGTTTGGAGGAGAAAGAATGCTGAGTTGCATCCAAAGAACACCATACCTACTGTGAAGCATGGGGGTGGAAACATCATGCTTTCGGGCTGTTTTTCTGCAAAGGGACCAGGACGATTGATTTGTGTAAAGGAAAGAATGAATGGGGTCATGTATCGTGAGATTTTGAGTGAAAACCTCCTTCCATCAGCAAGGGCATTGAAGATGAAACATGCCTGGGTCTTTCAGCATGACAATGAAGCATTTCAAGGTCCTGGAGTGGCCTAGCCAGTCACCAGATCTCAACCCCATAGAAAATCTTTGGAGGGAGTTGAAAGTCCATGTTGCCCAGTGACAGCCCCAAAACATCCCTGCTCTAGAGGAGATCTGCATGGAGGAATGGGCCAAAATACCAGCAACAGTGTGTGAAAACCTTGTGAAGACTTACTGAAAACGTTTGACCTCTGTCATTGCCAACAAAGGGTATATAACAAAGTATAGAGATTAACTTTTGTTATTGACCAAATACTTATTTTCCTCCATGATTTACCAATAAATTCATAATAAATCCTTCAATGTGATTTTCTGGATTTTACTTCTCATTTTGTCTCTCATAGTTGAAGTGTGCCTATGATGAAAATTACAGGCCTCTCTCATGTTTTTAAGTGGGAGAACTTGCACAGTTGGTGGCTTACTAAATAATTTTTGCCCCACTGTATATAGCAGAGTGCAAACAATGATTGCTGGAATGAATAAATAATTCTGTTTAAATGCATTTAGATTTTCTGTGAAAAACAGGGAATGACATTGTCCACCTATTAATAGAAAGGGATTTTCCAAAAATAACTACTTGAACAGGTACCTGCAGGATTCGAACTAGAGAGATATTTGGCAACTTTATGGATTACATAGGGGACACGAAATATGGCATTTAATGCCCGCCATATTTTGTGACACTGTCAATCAACACTGTTTTTTCCAGAAAATGTATTGTGATGTGTCCTGTCACTTCCTCAACAACATTTTTAACAGGTTTACTTTATGTTGCAATAGCTCATTAAAGAGAAAAAAATATAGTATTTCTGTCAAGCGCTGGGAATGACATTGCCCACCTGATAATGGAAAATAACTACTTTAATGGGAACCTGAAGGATATCCATTAAACACAGACCTGTTGTTTACGGTTCATTTACAAACTACAAAAACATATGTAATCGGGTTCTGGAAAGAGTAGGCAACATTATGAATCTTTACAATAATTTTCATGCAGCACCTGGTATGTTCTCATAACTCCAAATACAAGGCCTTGATAAAGCGACAGTGACACAACATTTTCTAAAATCATGTTTTAGCAAGTTAATTCTCCGTAAAGACATACAGTTCATATATGCTATTGGTGGTGTAGGTAAACTTAGGACAAGAAGACTTTTGAACACGTATTAGCTCTACAAAAAAATTGATCTTTGATTATAATTAGGCCATTTAGCCAATGTTAGTAAAAGTCAACATTTCCTACTGATATTTACATACTTATGAAAAGGTCGAAGTGGTGTAAACTTGCTGAAACACCGACCTTATTTTGGTGGTTTAAGCTTAAACGAAACACAGATTTCCTAATAATAATAATAATAATAATAAAACGAACAAAAACAATAGGGTTCCAGCTGCATGGGTGCTTGGACCCAAATTTAATGTGCTCTATTGGTGCGCCCTCACAAACACCTTTTGAATAAGGAAGTTTTGTTGTCAGAAAAAAAACAGGAAGAAAATCGAATAACCGTTTTACTCTGCGGGACAGATCATTTTATTGCTCCAGTTAACATACAAAGCACGTGAGTTGTTACTGCTATGTACCTTGTTCGCCAATTCGTATTTTTGCTTGGGAATTTGAGCATGGCAACTTATCTGGATATTTAAACACCTTTATTCTCATACTGCAGGAGATATCTTCAGGTTGAATCTTTAAGATATATGGCGATTTATACGTGGAAGTTTGTTTTCCTTCTGGCTTTATGTGTTTGTGTGACAATGACCGCGATTCTTTATGGACAACACCACCTGAACTTGTATGACAGACTTGCCAAGAGGTAAATTGTATGCGATTGCTTAAATTGTCCCTAGTTCTGTTTAGATTTGAATACGTTTATTGAATTTAATCTGGGATACATGGGGTACTTACTCCATTGATAAATCACTGCCAACATGTCTCAATCGATTTCCGGTACTTTTTAAATTAAGCCACGGCCAAACTGAGCCATTAAGAAAGTGACAATAATGAAAACGATTCGTGTTCCTTGGTCCATTTTGTGAGTTCTCATTGCTTTCTAATCCGACCGTGCGCTTGTGGCGCTTACGTAATTGGTTTCTGTGGTGTGTCAAAGGTTTCAATAACTTTGTGTGCAAAAAGGTTGGACCGGGTCATAAAAGTGCATTGGATTCTGCAGAAGTTGGTGCAAATTTATTTGGCTTCTTCTGAGGTGGATGTCGGACAGGGTTGCTTGCTAGGCCAGGTCTGGACCGCTTCAGAGTCGTCTATATTTTCAACTGTGAAGCTCACTCAGTCAGCAGCATTGTTTCGCTGAATTTGCAACTGGCTCTACATAATTTTTGGTAGATAAAGTGGGACCTGTCTTGTTTTCCTATTAGAAGGACCGATCAAAACATTTCATGTTATATATCTGTAAAATGGTGTCTAGCCGTTGTAGAAATATAACAGGAAACAGGCATGGAATGGCAACTAATTAATATACACAGCGTTGTCATTGATCATTGTCTTTGTCTATTGGGGATAAACCTTACAAAAAACATGCCACTTTTTATAAGGTTTTGTTAATCTCCATTTGTCAGTGTATTCTGTCATTTCTGTAATAAGTGTAGTATCCTATCATGGTATGTTTTGAGTCTGGAGAAATAGTTTTGAGAGACAGCAAGAGAGCAAAACACTACAACTTTGACATGCAAAGTCTGTCAATTTGCAGCCTGTTATGGGAAATTACATTTACATTACCAGTGAATGTTACATGAATATGCAAGCAAGAGTTGCGTTAGCAAGGGACAAAAGTGTGGTTGTTAAAAATTGTATGGTTAATTGCGTCATTCATTGTACAATTTAAATTGAAAAAGTAAGAGTCCTAGTGGCTGTGCCAGGAAAGTGTCCAGATATTTATTGACTTTTCAGTCAACCACAGCTGGTAATCTGTTTATGTAAAATGGGTTGGTAGCTACTAAGGATTCCTTAGCACTGAATACACCTTAAAAGCCCAGACAGAAGAGTTTCATATGCTGTTTCATGACCAGTTGCATTTACCAAGGAGTTACATTCACAACAATAAAACCTGCTGTTAGCTACTCTAGTTTTCTGATGTCTTGTAGAATTGTTGTTGGGTGAGCTGTTTTGTTAGATGGGCAGGGGGGTAAAATCACTCCTTTGCACTCAGCTGCACAATTGCATGACCAGGGTTTGAATCCTGCTTACAGATTAGTCCAGGGGTCCCACAGAAGCTGGTGTAACTAGCCAGCCCTTCCCATGTTCGTGTGGTGGTTTGGGCACCTGTGAGATAAATCGAGGGAAAGACCGGAGAGTGTGCTCCTGTAGGCACGCAGTGGTTCTGGCAAGACTTCCAAGATTAGCAAGCAGCAGGATAAGTACAGAATGGCATCGGATACCCTTTGGAATAGACATATCTCAACTCCGACTGTCGTCAGGAGCCTGGTTGTTGCTGCGATGAAGCCGACCCTTAATCACAAACTGGATATCACAAAATGTATTATTTTTTAATTCAAACCGGTAAGCCACATTGAGATTACCAATCTCTTTTTCAATAGGGACCTGGCCAAGAATAGCAGCACACAGAAGTTACAGTACATAAAGATTTAGAGTTTGTAACAAACTTAAAATCTCCATGCTATACAGTATCAAGTGTCTGTAATGAGGACTTAGAGGCATGCATGTACAAAACATCACCATAATCTAATACAGGCAGAAAGCTAGCATACACAAGGCGTTTTCTTGCCTCATAAGACGAACAGGAACCATTTCTGAACTAAAAACCCAACTTTAACCTCAGTTTTTTCGTTTAGCTTTTGTAAAGTGTAAAATATGTCTTAAAGGAGACAGTGGCTTTAAATAAAATTCCAATCCCAACAGATGCCGTTATATGCATGCAATGTGGTAAGAAATGGATGCTCTATCGATTGTTAGTTTTATCAGTGTTTATAACATGTTTCCGCTGATGAAATCTTTGTTGAACAATATCAAAAGCAAACTGTATCAGAAAAAGGGCCAGAATTTGAGAGGGTGTCGAACAATAAATCACAGTATCGTCTGCATAGAAATGAAAGTTTGCTTGGGGTTCATCTATGCCAATGTTATGTAAATTGTAAAGAGTGGTCCCAGAACCGATCTCTGAGGCACACCCTTTAACACATTCACTGGCTTAGAGGTGGGACCTTGCACCTGCACACAATGCAATCTATTTGATAAATTGTTTTCAAACCATAAGACAGGTTCTTCTGATAAGCCTATATCCAAGAGGCTTTGCTTCATTATTTTATGATCCTGCTTATCAAAATCCTTTGATTGGTCAATGAAAGGAGCTGCAAAGTGGTGCCCCTTGTCTAGACAGACAATATATAGGCCATTCTTGATTTCCACTTGGGGAGTCATCGAATTAACTTTTACACAGATGTATCCCTTAAACTAAATGTTTAAAGTGATGAATACGAATTATGTCTGTGCTAAACATAGCATTTTTCTGTGTCACAGAGGAAAACATGGAGGACAGCTTTTTCAGGAAGGAGAAAGTCATAAATGGCTACAATCTTAGCACCAGGAGCTGTCATTTCTTCTCTAACAATAATTTTGGCCAACAGGTGTCACTAGTCTGCTGTGTTAATCACATTCCTGAGTTATAATGGTTCACTATAGCTCAATTGCTCAATATGGCAAGTGAAAGTCAAGGGGTATACTTTCCAGTGCAATTGACATTATGCGCACACCCCTTTTAGCCCCAAACACTTGATTAGCACCATTCCAGCAGCGCAAAAGACTGAGCTGAGTCAGTATCATTCAGGGCTGACAACTTTAGTTTTTTTCTCCACCCCCAGCTAGCATACCTAATTCTGATAATTAGCAGAATGTAGTTAGTCAAACCAGGATTGTATAGGTCTTACAGGACGGTAACTCCCACAAACATGGTTGGACAGCCCTGGGCTAAGGTGTGTCTTGACAGAACAGATTTGGCTCATTTCCCAAAGCTGATTTTATTTAGATTAATGTTCAAACATGTCCTTTATGAAGAGAATAAATACTGTCTACATTGTTGTACACGTCGTTTGCACACTTCTGGGCAGTTTTTTTTATGCATATGTAAAATACTTGTTACAATATTCAGACAGCAGTTTTAAGACAGAACATTGAAGTCAGAATTGAAGTAACATTCTGTCGCTTGTTTTCATTCATCTACATCGTGGGACCACCCAGCAAAAACAGGATTCTCTGGGACCTTTTAGTTCAGGGATCTCATAAAAACGAATTTGTTTGAATTTGACCCTATTGTGCATTTCCTTCTCCCAGTCTAGGGACAGATTTTGATGGTGTTTGGACTGGCGATGAGGAGCTATGGCATAGCAACACATCAACTTGTAATGAGGTAATTGCACATGATAGTGTGATGAAACGACCAAAGCCATTCTTTTTCAATTGAGAAAAGCAAAGTGGGCAAGGAGCGTGAACAGAACTAGAGCTGAAGTTGGAAAGCAGCAAGAGCTCACTGTCGTCCTCTGCTGGATTAACTGTTGATACCCAGCACAACCTAGCAGTCTTGTTACAGAGAAAATTTATCACCTTAATGCAAATGTACTTTACTGCAATTTTGTGTATTTTAAGTTTAAACAAGTTTCTTAAGATGAAATAATAATTCATCTTTCGTCGCTGAAGATTTTTTTCTTGATGTTGCAAACCGTCTCGAATTTGGATCTTACTTGTCTGTGAGGGCTAATTTATCTGAATTATCATGTTCGTTTCATACATGCTGCTGTCACTTGGATGCCCATGCCAGCTTTGTCAAATTGTTGTTTGTTTTTTCAGTGCCCATTACAGTATATGTTGAGTTTGTGCTATTCTAATACTACAGAGATCTGAGTTGTACATTTGTGCTCATAAGTTTGTGTATCCTACCAGAAATTGTGACATTTTGACATTGATTTTGAAACTATTTCTGATCATGCAAAACAACTGTCTTTTATTTAAGGAGAGTGATCATATTGAAGCCATTCGTTATCACATAGTTTGCTCCTTTTTAAATCATAATGATAACAGAAATCACCTAAATGGCCCTGATCAAAAGTTTACATACCCTTGAATGTTTGGCTTTGTTCCAGACAAGAGATGGAAAGATATCCAAAGCCTTGCAAATGCCAATTGGTAATCGATCATAAAGGAGTGGAAAATTCAGGGATCTCTTGATACCAAGCTAAGGTCAGGTAGACCAAGAAGGTTTTCAGCCAAAACTGCCAGAAAAATTATTTAGGATACAATGAAAAACCCACAGGTTTTCAAGAAGTAATACAGGTTGCTCTTGAAAATTACGGTGTGGTTGTTTCAAGGAGCACAATATGACGATACTTGAACAAAAATGAGCTGCATGGTCGAGTTGCCAGAAAGAACTTTACTGCTCCAATACCACAAAAAGGCCGGTTATAATATTCCCAACAACACTTGCACGTCTCACAGCTTCTGGGACCCTGTAATTTGGAGTGATGATATGGTCACAACTATAAGCTCTAATGGCACAGGGAATCTTATGAAAATGTATGGCAAGATGAATTCAGAATGTTTTCAGAAAATACTGGCAGGCAATTT
Source organism: Esox niger (assembly GCA_016801105.1). NCBI lineage: Eukaryota > Metazoa > Chordata > Actinopteri > Esociformes > Esocidae > Esox > Esox niger. Next base: position 7,755 of record JACXGJ010002139.1, on the reverse strand, counting down.
GCATTCTCCTGCACGAATGCTGCGCATTGGAACGCTCTTGGACTTTCCAGCGCGACAATGACCCTAAGCACAAGGCCAAGTTGACCCTCCAGTGGTTACAGCAGAAGAAGGTGAAGGTTCTGGAGTGGCCATCACTGTCTCCTGACCTTAATATCATTGAGCCACTCTGAGGATCTCAAACGTGCAGTACATGCAAGACAACCAAAGACTTTGCATGACCTGGAGGCATTTTGCCAAGACGAATGGGCAGCTATTCCACCTACAAGAATCTGGGGCCTCTTAGACAAATATTACAAAGACTGCATGCTGTCATTGATGCTAAAGGGGGCAATACACAGTATTAATAAAAACTGAGGGTATGCATATATTTTAAAACAAGGGTCAGTAAAATAATACATATTTTTTACAGTTTTGTTTTATGATTGTGCCATTCTGTTATGACCTACAGTTGAATATGAATCCCATAAGAAGATGTTTTGCCTGCATGATCAAGTTTCCTTTACAAATGGTACATCCATTAGCAATTCTCCAAGGGTAGGCAAACTTTGGAGCAGAACTGTACTTACAACTACAGTACATTGTCTTTCTCTACTCAGCCTGGGGCCTTGTGCCCTTTGAAATTAACAGTGAAGAAGGATGGCTTCCTCAGAAAACACTTTAACTTCAAAGTGCCCGTGCTGCAGTCAGCTGGGAGCTTCAGCCAATCGGAGTGGGTGCGATTGACAAAGTCTATGCCCCCTTATGGCTGGAAGGACATACCAGAGGATGGTATGAGCACTCCCTTCAGGTTTATTCATTTCAACAATCAGTATATTGAATATTGTCTATGAACTCATTGTTCCACTGATTATTTATGATCAGTGATTAGATCGACACTGGCCCTGCTCAACGACTCATCCAGTAGTCGCCTGTTTGAGCGCAGATGGCCTTGTCAGTGTGTTCGCTGTGCCGTGGTGGGAAACGGTGGCATCCTTCGAGGCTCCAAACAAGGCAGTGCCATTGACAACCATGACTTTGTCTTCAGGTTGGCAAACTTCTGTTTTGGCTTTTTGACCTCAGAAATTTGATTATGTATATTTCAATTATGATTACTTTCATCAAATTCATCCCTTTTGTTTGTGAACAAACATTTAGCGTACGGAGTAATAAACAGATGGCAAATCATTTGTTCTAGGGTGAATGGGGCGATCACTAAGCACTTTGAGGAGGATGTGGGCACAAAAACGTCTTTCTATGGGTTCACCACAAACACTATGAAGCATTCCCTGTTATTATACAGAAAAGAGGGTTTCACCAAAGTCCCTCAGGGGCGGGTAAGAACATGTTATTGTATAGGCTACAGTGTTAAGTCTGGTCCTTTGGAATGTGTCACAATCTTAGGGATTGTAGTTGTGAACCCTTTAAATCTTTGACTCTATGTTCAACCATTAGAATGTCCGATACATCTTCATTCCGTCCAACCAACGTGACTATGTGATGCTGTCAGCTGCTATCCTGGGTCTCAGGGTCACCTCTGGCCATGACAGCGGGGACTGGTGAGTTGGAGAGGGTCAAGGCAGGGGTCATTCACATGTTAAACCCAGTTTAAAAAGAGTAGTACATTTGCCCATCTTAAAAAATTGCTGTGTAAATGTTCTCTGATCTGTGTTGAATGGGCTGATCCACACTGTAATTCACTTTATGGCCACACGATGGTAGTGTTCTGTTTCTATTAACGTGTCGTATTGGATGCATTTCACTTGAGGCTACGTATCAATAGCAGGGGTGAACTCTCTTTTAAGGTCTTTTAAAAAATTTAGTTCTTAATGCAAAACGAAATGTTCCACCTCTAACTGCATTTATCCCTCAAAATAGGCCATCTCAATACTTTGGGTTTAAGACTCCAGTTCAGCGCTTCAAAATTCTTCATCCAGATTTCATTACATATGTGACACAACGGTAATGGGACACGTTACCTGGTCAAATTGAAAGTTTGCTATACTTTTATTGGCTGCTTTTGACATTGACCAATACTGAGGACCATTATTGAATGCACAGGTTTCTGAAGTCCCACCTGCTGGAGTCAAATTACAGCCACCTCTACATGCCCAGCACTGGGGCCCTGATGCTTCTGACAGCACTGCACATGTGTGACCAGGTCAGATCACTTCACCTCTGTGGATAGTCATATTGATTATTTCAATTGTAATTAACCAGGTTCACTTCTCAATCAAATGTTGACCTGTTTGCCAGCATATATATTGTTTTTGAAGGCTAGATGCTGCTGTTGTGAAACTCTAACTGAACTGAGTGTACAAATGTTTACACAGCTCTGACTGTGGCAAATGTCAGCCAATGTGCAGGTGAAATAAAACCGTTTACCCTTCCACAGGTGTCTGCCTATGGTTTTATCACAAGAAATTTTGCGGACTTTTCGGACCACTACTATGATGCGGTGAAGCGGCCGCTGCGTTTCTTTGTCAACCATGACCTGCAGATGGAGAGCTGGTTGTGGGAGCAGCTGCATGAACGCAAAGTGATGACACTGTACAAAAGGACGCTGAAGAAATGATGAAGACTGGGATACTCTGAAACAGGCAGAACTTCTCTAACGGCTCACCCTCTGCTTGATGCTAGGAGTATAGGTCCTCCTGTCATTTTTTTTGTTGGTGTTTTGTCTTGTGGACTGTGTGAAAAAAATAAGGGTGTGCTGACCTGAATGTTAAATTGGAGTGAATTTCTCCACAATATGAACATCCCTGATTAGAGATGTGCTTCTGCCTGCCTCCCAAATTAAAATGAACACTTAAATATTATAATGAATAATTAAGGCCTGAGGGGGTGTTTTTTTTAAATAGTTGTACAGTTTATAATTAAACAAGTCTGAGGGGTATACTGGCTAGTTTGGGTCAAGGATGCTGATTGGCCGAATTATGTGGAATATCAGACATTTTAATCGGATTGTTCAAGGTGAGCAACAGGGCAACAAACCTTCTGAAAATGGTCTGGGAATTAGCTGTTTTGGATTCAACGGGAAACTGGTTCCACAGCTTTGACTAGGATGAAGAAAAGCTTTTGCGCTGTCCTGTGTAGAAGAAGCCAAGAGACCTAAAGTGGTAGAACGAAGAGTTTGGGTAGGGAAGCAATGTTTGAGTATGGCCTGGAGGTAATAAGGGGCAGTTGTCCTTGCTGCTGCGTAGGACATACAGTCAGCAGACATTTAATTAGTTGACACATCTAGTACCAGGTCACACCTGTTCATCTCCAGAATAGCTTGAATTCTTTAAGTCACTGATTCTCCGAGGTGGTGGAAATATTCCACAGGGATGTTGGTTCATGCCTGGCCAGGCTGGCGTGATGGCATCACACAACTGCTGCAGATTGGACTTCGGGACATTCACGTTGGAATAAGCCTTCTCTATCTATTCCCAGATATTCTCTTTGAGGTTGAGGTCTGGAGACTGAGCATGGCACAAAACATGAACCTGGATTACTAAAGGTAATTTGGCAATGGTTTTCAACTCAACCATCTAGTGTGCCCACTGTAGATATTTATTTTTGTTCTTAGCTGATCATAGTGGAAACTAGTGAGATGCTGTTCTGTTGAGATGCTGTTCTTCTGAGATGCTGTTCTGCTGAGATACTGTTCTGCCCACCACAACTGTTTTTACCTGTTTGTGGCCTGCCTGTTTTTGACCTGCCTGTATTGTGAACCCGCCTGTTAGCTTGCATGATTCTTTCCAATTCTTTAGCTATTTTTGCTCAGAGAACTGCCTCTGGCTGGATGGTTTTTGTTTGTCACATCTATGTCTAGAAACGGGTGTGCACAAAAAGCCCAGGAAGATAGACACTTCTGAGATACTGGAACTGAAAATCCTGGTACTAATTATCATACCACACAACTTAATTCAATTATTTTGGGCCATTCAAGTTAATTTGAACAGTAACTTAATGTCTTTATGGCTGTCTGCCTGCTATATCAAACATCTGCCATGTCACTTTTAACTACACGTAGGAGCAATCTATTTCATGAAAGGCGTGGTGTATCTAATAAACCAACCACTGAGTGTAACTACACCAATAAACAAATATTCATTTATGCATTGTCTTTACAAGCAAGACTGAAAGGCTTATATTTTTTAATGACAAAACATTTTTGTAAATGGCTCAGAAACGCTTTAATGAAAGGATTGATTGTATATTCATTTGAAAAGAAGGCATTGAAGGGCTGATAAAACTCCCATGTTTGCCATGGAGGAAGTCCCTTCTAAAGGAGTGGCTGCTGGAGGTCCTTTGTCATTACCGCCACACTCAACATTAAAGGCCCATGACTGTGTAAAGCCAAACTCAGGTGTTCCAAACGTCTGTTTGCGGGATCAGGGTCTTCTTTGATCATTTAAAGAACTCTTATCTCCTCTGTAAATGCAGGTGCAGAGACCCAAGCAGCTCGCTCTGGTGCTCGCTCTGGTTCTCTCTCACTGTCTAATTTTTTCATTCTATAAAAATGTTTAGCAATGCCTATTCTTATTTAAAACAGTCGATTTGACAGGGGTTTACAATGAGACCATTCATATACGAACCCAGCAGTCCATTTATGCGAACCTTTTGTCGGTAAGCTTTGACTTTTGTCTTTTTCTTCAGTGCTGAGCCGAGGCAAAACCACAATAAAGATAACATGACACATGGCTGGAAGACTCAAGCTTTGATCTGATAAAAAAATTACATCAATGGATCTGGTGTGTAATCACGAAAATCTTTTTCTAGCAATGGCCCCTGATGAAATTGCATAGCACGACACCCATTGGCCTGATCAATTTAATCAAAATAATTTTTATTAGATAATATTAAGAAAATCACAAAAAAATACACAGACAAGTAGCATTTGCGTGAGTTGGGACGCACCGCTTGCTGTTTTGGAAACGGAGGAGGGGAAAGCAGGGACAGAGGACTGTGGGAGGGACGAACATTGGATCTGGATTAGATCTTGCGAAGCAAGTGACAATGTAGCCGAGTCTTAATTTCGTGTCGGAGTTAAAGAAATATTCCATCCAATTATACATAAACCGTTTATGTATTATTATGACATTGATGAAGTTACCTACGTGTGTACGAGGAAATAAGGAGTAACATTTGCTTTTCTATGGGAAACTCGATAATACTTTCATTGAGTTATTGGAAGGCTACGATTACTTTTGCTTGGATTTGGACCGTGAGTGCTGTCTGAAAACTGCCACCAATGACATATATTCCTGCTTTCTAACATGCAACAACAACAGTGTATAAGGTAAGACATGTTATTTTGAAATGTATCATCGTGGATACCGACAGGTATGGCCCCTAACGACGGGTTCGGAAACTATTACTAAAAAGTTCAGTCCGAAGGTCGCTAGCGTGATCGTTAGCTTTGCTAGCATGTATTTCAGTTAGCGAAACAACCGCGAGACTGAAAAATAACCACAATCAAGTCTTGAAAGTTGAGCTACTGGCTGTGTTTTTCGAGTTAGTTAGTAACAAGTCCATTTGCATTACACGTTAGCACTACATTCTGTTGTGTTTTCATAATCGATAACTTTATATTTGAAAGAGAACCAGTTTACAACATGAACTAAAATGAGGTCTAAATCTAATGTCGTCTATATAAGCAATGTATTATCCAACAACTAAAGCATGCATCATCGTGTGTGTGTTTTTCATTGGGACAAGTGTCAGCCCATCATCAGTTACAGTCCACACGCGAACCTCTCAATCACACATTCATATCCCTCCTGACAATATAGCGCGAACGATGAGGCCGGCCACTGGCCTTGGGGGTGGGAAGAAGGGGAAGGAGAACATGATCACTGTTATTGGGAATGACAGTTTTGCTTACGTCCTGTGCGTCTCTCTGAATGTGTGATGTACTCAGACTGCCAAGTTATATAATGCGGCAAGTTGGGATAACATAGAAAATCGTGCAGATTTGTGCAGTGCGGACACCATGTCATTGCAAAGTGTGATCCTATTGTGCACACTGAACTTTCCCCAGTGTAGGCTTTGTTTATATAGCAATACTGTATTGTGCACACATTTGCTGGACATGGTCATCGGGTTAACGTCATCGTTTGTGTAATTGTACATTAATGAGCGAGTTCTAATACTCCTGCCATCCATGTACAGAAAATCATTAATTGTTTTAAAGCAACATAAAAATAAACGAGGCTACTTCTTTCTCTCATATTCGCAACTGATATTGGCCATTGAGTTGGAAGAGTTTAAGGAGCCTCCAATTCTAATGCATTTGGTCCATGATTAAGCATTAAAATATATATCACAGAGCCTAGGGGATAACTGTACATGACACCAGCTCACATGTGCGAAGAGCTCTGAATAAGTGTCCATCATCTGATATGAATTCAGTGGCTCTCTCAACCCGTTTGTCTATAAAGTCTTAGTATACATTGCATACTGTTTTTCGATGTTTACTAAACTTGCGTGGAGAGAGATTAAGCAGGCTGCTTAATTTGTTTTTAATTTATGCTCTCTATGAAATGAAGGAGAATGTCACATGTGTATATGTCAGATGTTCATTATTTAGTCAATTTTACAGGATGTGACTCCCTTAGTTTTCCAGTTTCCTGAGAGGAAAATGACCTGCTACTGATTTCCGTGTAAAGGCAAAGTGGGGGTGAAAAGAAAAAGAGCTGGTGGCTATATTTGGCTTTGTGCAATGTTTTTTTTTTATGTTCATAGTTTAGACTTTTGTACATATCCAAATGGATAGGCTTTAAGGTCATAGCATAGAGGTCAAATGATTTAGAAGTGAGGAAAATACGCTGGTTTTGTTTTGGGTTTTCGATTTTTTGTGGCTAACATGTTCTGGAAGCCCGGCTATAGGTTCGTTTTCCCTCCATTTGTTTTCTAGCCATGGAGACATTAAAAGTCTTGCATTTCTGTATGGTTTGTCCAGTATTGGGGGGCTGTTATCATAACTGGTTTTCTATGTTCCCAGGATTTGGATGGCTGGATTGAGCTGTTCCATTCCAGCCTACTCTGTGCTCTGACCACAGCCGCCAACGGAGGCCTACAGCCCATCAACGGTAGCGCCACACGACTTCATTCCCCAACGCACTCTGGAAATAACATCTCTCACAAACACAGACAGAAAGTTGAACAGGAAATTAAGCGGCAACGGAGATTTTCCATTTCTCCAGGCCTCCCTGGGCTTGGCAACCGTAACTGAACTGGGAATTGAAACCGCTTATTTAAGGCTGGAAGAGTCTTCTTGTATTGCTTTACGTGCCCTCACCTGTCAGCTGTGTGGGTTGATCTGAGAGGCTCAGGACAGGAGCTCTGAGGTTGTTAATGCTGTTGTTCCCCACCATGGGGTTGTGAGGTAGTGTCTACCCAGACTCTCGACGGTCAGCACTGAAGCTCTTACACGCCTCGGGGAATCATGGGAAAGGAGCAGGACCTTCTGCAGGCTGTCAAGAATGGGGACCTGCCTTCTACTCAGAAGCTACTGACCAAGCTCAAAGCCAGCCGAAACAGTAAGTCCCTTAAATGACCCTTCAGCAGGGTGTCGAATTGGGGGGGGGGGGGGGGCTGTGTAGGCTACTGTTACAGAAAGTAGAAAATTACTAGCGCAGGAATCACTTTCAGCACCACACGCCAATGGACAGCGGTTTGAAGCACAGGAGTCATTGGATAGTTTTGCCGTCGAGAAGTGTCAGGATTTGTTACGGTTCTTGAGACCGGTGAGATTTGGATTACCGATAAAGAGAGGTTATTTTCTGGAGA